>PVJO010008963.1:0-72145 GCA_004026905.1 Hystrix cristata | reverse complement strand
TAGTTTTGGCTTCACATTGTGGGGAAAGGGAGTCCTTTGTTACATAACTGGAAGAGTCCTCAGCAGCCTTCTAGTTTATCTGTTCTTATTTTTTTTAATTGAACCAAGAAGATTTATTGGTACATTTTAGATACACGGAATGATCATATTCATCATAGTTAATTTGTATCTGTATAAGACACATCTTGGCTTTTTTTTTCCCTTCCCCACCCCTCCAACTCCCCTTCCCCTCTTTACTTACAACAACTTTATTTACATTTGTACATTTTTTTCTCTTTTTCTTTTCTTTTCCTTTTCTTCCCCCCCACCCCCAAATGCCCAGCAACTGATGAATGGATAAAAAGATGTGGGTTTTTTTTTTAATACAATGGAGTACTACTCTGCCACAAAAAGGATAAACTTGAAACATTTATAGGTAAATGGATGCATCTTGAGAACATACTCGTAAGTGAAATAAACCAGACACACATGAGTACATATCACATTGTTTCTCTGGTATGAGAAACCATAAGTTTAAATAAGGACAGGCTGGGGATTCAGCTTAGTGGTTGGAGTGCCTGGCTAGCAAGCACGAGGCCCTGAGTTCGATCCCTGGCACCAGAAAGAAAAAAAAAGGAAGCTTTAGTAAATAAGGGCAAAAATGTATAACATTTTTGTTATACATTTGTTATAAAAAAAAGAAAATAGCCAAGTATCTATTCTTATGAAAGATGAGGATACTGAGCTTAAGAAAGGTGAACTGGCTTCCCCGCGGGTTGCATAGAGAATTAACTATAGCTTCACAATTTGAACTGAGATCTTCTGACTAGAATTTCAGTTCTCTTTGCACAAATTCTGAACCTTTAAATAAAACTAAAATACAAAGACTGTTCCTCGTAGTTGGAAGAGTTAAAGATAGTAGGAAATAAACAAACCTGTCTTATCTGGCAGGACCTCAGCTTATTAGGGAGAAGAATGAGGAGGAGAGAAGGTAGGAGGAAAGAAATGGCAGAAAGACAAATAATCATGGGAAGGGACTGGAACAGGCAAATGCCAGACATTTTCAAGACTGAAAGAAGTCTGCGTTGAGTTTGAAAAAATAAAAATATTTCTCCAGGTAGAAGCAAAGAGTTTATGTGCTTAAAGGGCACAAGGCAGAAATACTGTATTATTAATACATGTAATGGCCTTCCCAGGGGCAGAGGAGAACATGGCCCTGATAGATAAAGACAAGAAACACCAAACCTTTCCAGGAAGGTTCTGGATACTAAATACCTTTTTTCCTTCCAAAAATATTTAAAGATGAGAGGGAGGAGAAAAAAGATAATAATTTATGAGGGACGTCTCATGCACTGTTTATTATCATGGGAAGGAAAGTCAAATTCAGTAAAGTACAGATTAATTTATCAAACAAAGTCCAGCATGAGGTTAATAAAATAAACTTCACTGATATTTTACCCTAAAACTTATTTCAAATCCATGTTTCAAAAATTTTTTCCATGAATGTTATGGATAATCTTTTACCAAATGGCAAGAACAGACACTGAAAATGGCATATTTTTGTGTTCTTGGACTCAACACTTTCAAGATTAACCTCTAAGAAGCTTCCTTGTTCACTGTTTGGTTCACTGTTAGGGAATAAAACCATCAACTAGGTCTTTGGTTATCACCATGGAAAATGTGATAAGGTCCAGTCAATGATTACTTTTGGAAGAATAGAACAGATTATATATTATAGATAATTTATAGTATTTCACAAGCATAGTGTTAGTGAATAATTTGAAGAGAATATACAAATATTAAGAACACAAATTTCAAGTAAGTACCTTTATTTAAGGAAACACATACTCTGTCATTGCTAATAATCATTTAATAGTAATTTTTTACCAATTTTAATTACTATCAATTTCTTCAACTTATGCAGTTTGATTAGACTGACCTTTGAATGTAACTCAACTCTAAAAACGCTTAATAAAAATCCCTCATCTCTGGTGCAGATGTTGGGACTCTCAGACTTGAAGACAATGTGACCTCAGAGACCCTCATGTGGCTTTTCTCATCTGTAGATCATTTCTCCGTGTCAAAGGAGAGCATCTTTTTTTTTTTTTTTTTTGGTGGTGCCGGGGATCGAACTCAGGCCCTTGTACTTACAAGGCAAGCACTCTAATCACTGAGCTAAATCCCCAGCCCAGGAGAGCATCTTTTTTCCATTCCATCAGACTCGTCTTTCTGGTTTTAGTTTTACCCTCTGCTTCATGCATTAGACACAATGCACTGCCATGATTTTTTTGTAATTAGAAAAAAGTTCTTGCGTAATTTTGTATCTTAATTTTTGAGAAGAAGTTTGCTTCTGTGTTCTTTGGTCAGATAGTTGCCTTTATATATATCCAGATTCCTTTCCCTACCCAGTTTCTATCTTAGGATTGATCTGACCATTCAGATATCAGATGTATCAGTTGTTTTAGGATTACAGTTTTTAAAAACTAATTTGCAAAGAGCTTTTAGCCTCGTTCTTCCCCCTAACAAAAGATTCTGCCTTTCAGGTTTACAGTGCTTTCATATTGTCTAATGGTACTGTCGAGTGGGCTCCTGTTAGCGGTATTTGTGTGGAGATGGGCTTGTAAGCCTTGCCCGGGTGCTCGAAGAAATAAAGCAGTAGTTCAATTCTGAGATGCACAGCACATCAGAGATAGATGAAGGTCTATATGTGCCTCCTGTTTTAATTTTAACAAAATATGTCTCAACCATGTAAACTTCTCACTCTTTTAAAGAGAATTGGTAGGAAACTTAAGAGGCATGAATTGTTGAAAAAATATGAAATGGATTGTTAGACTTGAAGAGGAAAAGACAAGTCAGCAGCAGGACTGACTAAGTAATTTGTGGAGCCTAATGCAAAACAAAACTGCAGGATCCCATTTGCAAAAATTAAGAAGTTCAGAACAAGCACAGCAGGGCATTCAACCAAGCATGGGGCCAATCCGAGCACGGGGCACTGTGCCACTATACACCTCGAAAGCCGACACCCTTAAAACCTGCCTGGACTGGAGGGTCTGAGGGCAGCGCAAAGGTTCCTCTCTGTCTCTAGCCCACCCTTAATTTTGCGCTGGTCAGGCGTGACCATCTCTCAAGGGGGCGCTGTTGTGTCAGATAGTGAAGACGGTGACACTAGCTCTAGAGTCTGGAAAAGGGCTCCATTCCACCAGTGATGGGGAAGTGGGTGGAGCCAAAGGCCTTCTCAGCTGACCCAGGCGAGAGAGAATGAACCTGGGAATTCAACAAAATTCTAGCAGTGTAGTAAAGTTACTTTGCCTCCCTGAATCTTATTTTCTTATTATTGTAAAATGGTGGTATCTACCTTGTAGGGTTATTTCGCAGGTGAGAGAAAATGTGGACAGGGCCTAGCACAGTGGAAGCCCAGTGTGTACTGTATGGAAGGTCATTTTTTGTAAGTGAGGAGATGTACTGAGGATGACCAGGAAGACCTCAAGTGCCACTGGGGTGGAGGAACTCAAAATGCTTGAAGAGCCTTGTAAGAGCTGGCTGCCTCTTGATATCCCTCCGGGTTTCTGAATGCTTTGGAACTTGGAAATCTGCAACTTGGAATCTTCTTCCCAAACATGGCAAGGAGCAGTCTGTGGGAAGTCAGCACACAGTGGAGTTCAATCTCCGGCGCTGAAAAATTGCCAGCTTTCACCCACACTATGGAGATGAGAGAGCAGCTGCGGGCAGACGGTGGAGGAAGAGCTGTGGGGTTGCTGGGATACATCAGGCTTACAGATGTTCCTTTGTTTGTCCTGCGATTTTGTAATTTGTATTATCCAGTTGCACTTCTGTGATATATGAAGGATAAAACCCAAACCATTTTATGCAGTCTTCCCACTTTGTTCTGATTTATTATTTATTGTTTACAGTATTATCTCCAGTAACAACAATGGAATTTCCTTCCCTACTAATCTGGCCTGTTTCCATCTTGCCTGTTTATTTTAATTTCCTTTTCTTTTTGGCTTGCAACCTCCACATGACTCTGCTTTATTTATTTCTTTGTATGTATGTGTCAGCATCATTTATTAGTGTGTCCACTCAGAACTTTGCTCATTAATCACGTAGGTTCTGCTTCTTGATTGCTAATGGGAGCCTATTAAGTGCTCCGAGTTTCTAAGTACTTCACGAGACCTTTGCTTACCAGTTTCCTCATCGGTACTCTGTGTGAGCAGACGGCCTACTCTGCGTTGCTCACAGATGGATCACGTGAGGCACCAACTCCTCTGCAGTAGACACTTGTCTCAAATCCCCTTACCTCTCACCCCTGCCCCTCGTGTTGATTTCACTTTCCACTTAGCTTTTATTTGCATTGTGGGTTATGTGAGCGTAAGACCTACCTTTTGGAAACATGCCCCATTCCCTGAAGACACTTCCATGAAACCATTCTGTTGTTGGCTAATGAGCAATTCCATCTTGAAGTACTAGCTAGCTGCTTGGTGGTACATGATGAACGATTAGACTAGTCTCTTTCTTAGGAAGAACTCAGCCCACTAAGCTAATAAAGTTAAAAGGATGATGTAATTTGACTTTTATAATTGTTGTTTGATTATATTAGATTCTGCTCTCATTTTCATTGTGTTCTCCCAATTGACTGAGTGATTGAATTAATGTGTTCGTGAAACATTTATTTAGTACTTTGTATATGACACCATCTTTAGTTTCAAGATGCTTGTAAGACTAGAAGGTGGAACTGGAGTTGAAAGCAAATAAATAAAGTGTTATACTTAACACAATGGAAGTCTGTCCAGTGTACATAGAGTAGCAGAAGAGAGACCCTTATTCTCTTGTGGAGAGGGCAGGAGGGGACAACTCACAAAGAGTAAAGGTGCTGGCTGTGTCTGAGATGGCTAAGTCCTTTGGGGTGGCCGGAGTAGGGTGGCTGAAGAGACAGCAGTGCTTGCGTGCAGTGGACAGAGGAAAGGGAAGAAGTCAGATGCAAAGGGCCTCCTATGCCATATGAAGGAGCTAGGTATTAGTCTCCAGGAAAAGTTTCAGGCAGAACATCATTAACAGACTTGGTTTATATAAAAATTAGCCCGAGGAGGGTAGATTCAGGGTGACTTGGATGCAGGCAGGGAGACTCCTTCCCACAGGGTGGTGCTGAGCCAGGCAAGAAAGGGTGAGATTCTGAGCAAACCGTCTTTGGTGGCTCGTGGAAAGATGCCAAGGAAGAAGACATTAGTATCAAATTTTAAATGTTTTACAGCGACTGCTGATGAACTGAAGTCTCAAGGAAGCAGCATAGCCAGTAAATGTCAAAAGGAATCTTCTTCGCTTGCATTGCAGTTTTTCCCCCTCTGGTGCCCAGGACTGAACTAGGGCCTTGAGGATACAGACAAGTGCGCTGCCTCTGAGCCGTGCTCCCAACCCCCTCTTGCAGTATGAGGCAGGATTATTGTGGCACTCACACACTGTCTTGTCATATGCCACGTTGTTAATACTTGTTTACCACCTTTCTGCCCAGAGACTCTAAGCTTCTTAGGTATAAGAAGTGTACTACTGAATTATCCATGTCAGCCTAGCATGGACATAAGTGCACAGTAGATGTTTGAAAACTCCAGACACCATTCCAGTGCTTCTTACACTTGTACCACACAGCATGGAAATATGACAAGATCACTGACTTCCCTAACATCCACCACAGTCCATCTTTCCTCCTGAGGAGGGCAGAGCAAAATGGTGAATAGATGCAATAGGCAGGTGATACTTTTGCTTTGCTTTAAAATTTATACTACTTTGTCTGTTGTCAAGATGTGTCCTTTTACTTCCAAAAGTCTGCACTGAAATACCAATAAGTAATATTTAGAATATAAAAACTAGGCATAAGAGCTGATGCCCATTACGATTTGGTCTTCTGTGGTCTCATTCAAAAGATGAACACAACCATTTGCTTTCATATCTCTTTTTATGTTAAGGTTTTAACCTGAATCACACTTTGTTCTTCTACACAGATCCATAATGCCTCCTGCCTGCCTCTTTCAAGATGGAGGGGAAGCCTGTGGAAGAGCTTACTCAAGCGGTGTCTAAACTCAAACTTTCCACCAAGGTAGAAAGCACAGGACACTGGGTGGTGGAAGATCATGCTCGAATATGGGAAGTTTTAAAGACAGAAGAGGTAAGACTATTCTAAATGATGCATTGGTGCAATGATGAATTTGCTCATACCTGAGGCTGTCATTCTTAGTGGCATCTGCACCAGGGTCCTGTTTGCAGGTCTTTATTCAGGAGCTGTATGCACAGCCATGACTGGAGAACAGTACTCAGAAATGTGTCCCTTGGACATTAATGACTACATAGTGATTCAGGCAAAGGAGGTAGCACATCAGGCTGGACTTACGAAATAATGATCTGAGCTGGGCATGGTGTCACTTACCTGTAATCCCAGCACTCAAGAGACTGAGGCAGGAGTATTGCCAAGAGTTTGAGGCCAGCCTGGGCTACATAGTGAGTTCAAGCGCAGCCTGAACTACATAAAGAGACCCCGTCTCAAAAAAAAAAAAAAAAAAGTGATTGAAAGCTCATATGCATATAATCGGCCCTTTAGCCTCATATATCACCAATGGCATAGCTGAGGGTATTCTTCTTCCTGACTTCTTTCTCAGGAGTCCTCTTCTGGGACTCTTTTCTCATTAAAGCATATTACTGAAGTTTCATTTGGGTTATATCAAATACTTGTATTCCTCTCTCTCTCTCTCTTTCTGTATGTGTGTGTGTGAGGGAGAGATAGACAGGCAATTTTTCTTATTCTTGCCTTTTATTTTTGTTAATGTGTTTGAAGTAAATTCAGAAATAATGGTAAGGATTGAAGAACCATTTCACTATAGGTATAGTGGGATGAAGAACTCCAGGAGGGAGATTGAACAGGAGAATGGAGTTGTTAACCTGAGTGTGAGAAAATCCTAACTTTATTGTGGTTGAGATTTGCCCATCTTATCTGCTCTTAAGTTGAATTGACTATCAGAGAGAGTTACAAAAATAAGAACTTCAAGACAGTGTGGTATAGATATCCAATAATGAAAACACAAAACACTTAGTAAATGGTACAAGAAAGACCAACAGCCACTTTCTGATGGGCCTTCCTGGGCGATAGTCATTATCTTGGATGATTGTCTAGGTATTCTGGTCCTCAGTTTGCAAGTGTAAAAATTTTATTTTCTCGTGCATCTAACAGTAGAAGAGTCTTAACACTCTAACAGAGAATGTAGTGATGATCATGAAGATAGTGATAATAATAAAGGCAGGAGGAAACTTAGAGAGGTTATACTGCTTTGAACATACTTATAAATTCCTATATGTAAGAATTTTTCCAAATGAATACTTGTTAGGTAAATTTTTGAGTTGGATACATGCAAATTTTGTTTAACAAGTTATTGTCAAATTTCTTTCCAAAGTGATGGTACCAATTTATATTCCTACCAACATAATGTAAAAGTTTTCCCTATTCCACATTATTGCCAGCTCTTAGAATTGTTAGATTTAATTTTCCCAATCTAGTTGGTCTAATGTAGAATCTTTGTCTTTGCTCATTGGTTTTTCCTTTTGCATCTCAGGTCCATCTGAGATCATTTTTCTTTTTCTTTTAGTATTTACTTTTCTGAGGGTCTAACAGTAACAAAACCCTCTCTCTTAAGATGTTTTTATTTTGAGTGTACTCTTAGAATTTGAGTGTACTCTTAGAATAGTTTAGATGGGTATAGAATTATAGTTTATTTTCTTTTAGTATATTGAAATAATTCTATTATCATCTGATTTTCATTGCTCTGAATGTAGTATTTTTGCTCCCTTGATACTTAGGTCTTCTCTATGTTTTTGCTGTTTTGCAAAACTGCATTAACTTGTTCCTCTATTTTTACTTGAGAGTTGCTTTTTAATTAACCTTTTGGAATTCATAAATGGCTTCCCAAATATGTGTAAAATTGGTGTGGATAATGATTAGCTGGGATCTTGAATTTCTAGCATGCACATATCAAGACATGGAACAAGAGAGACTCATGGTGGGGTGTTTCCTAATAATATTAAACATAATGGTTTTGTATCTGAATCTGGTAATTCAGAAACCAAGAGTCTTACTAAACTATCAGTTCTTCTTGTTATTTCTTTCACATGGTGTTTTGTCATTTTTGACTGTGAGTTCATTTTTCTTGGAATGAAAGAAATTTTCTCCAGAGAGAATTTGCATTTGTTTCTGAGAGCACTACTAACTGGAAACCACTTTAAAGTAAACTCTTGAAGGTGGGCATGGTAGCATACACCTGTAATTCTAGCACTCAGGAGATTAAAGCAAGAAAATTGCTGAGGGTTTGAGGCCAGTCTGAACTGCATAGCAAGACTCTGTCTAAAAAAAAAATAAATTCTTAGCTTGCTGTTTTTCAGACTACTCAATATGAACAGACTGGAGACCTATGGATGAGCATGCTGTGGCAGTGAATTCTAAGGGGGAAATAACTCCCCCTCCTTTCCTTGCTTTGACATGGAAGAATATTATTATTAGTTCACCTTAATGCTGAGGGAATGGCATTTTGGGGTCCCAGTTTTATGCAGTTCCTATAGATTTTCTCTCTTAAACCATCTGGGATTTGTATGTTGTTCCCTGTGGACTTCAAGGAAATAAAATCTATGATGATTATAGTAACACCAAACTGTAACAAATATAGCCCAAAATTTAAATAACAACAGAGTAGAAGTTTATTTCTCAATCACATAGTAATATAATTTAGATGTTTCTGGTGACAGTGCTACTTTTCTCCATATGGTAATTCACAGATCCAGGCCACTCTCTGCTTACAGCTCTGCTATCCTCTGGGGCCTGGGAGTCTTCAGTGTTCAGCTGGGAATTTGCAAAAATAAAAAAAAAGAGATTGAAGAAGATATACTTAATTCTTAACTCTATTGGACCAGAACTGACTGGCAATTACATTGGTTTATATTCTACCACCGAGAACTAGTCCCATTGCCACAGATAGACGTGAGCGGTAGGTGGAGAAATGTAATGTCTAGTTGGGCAAGTACTTATAGCGATGACCTAATGGTACAGAGGGGCAAGTGCAAATGGAAGATTGGTGGGCAGGTAGGTAAGTGTCAAAAAAAAAAAAAGCTAAAAATTGCACGGTTTGGTTAAAATTTCTAAATGGAAGCTCACTTCAATGTTTATCTTTGTGGGTTCCACTTTCATTTAGGTTTTGGCTTTTAAGAATTCTTAATTTCTTGCCAACCTCTCATGTACTGAAAAAGTATTTTAGTTTTTTTTTCTATGAAACATTTTGAAGTTGTTTTTAGTGGGAGAGTCAGGGTATTTAGTACACCATTCTACTGGAAATGTGAATTATTTAAAACATTGTTATTAAAACTTAAAAATCTACATTTTAAAAAGTGTATCTTTTGGGGTTGGAGATGTAGAGCAAGTGGTAGAATGCTTGCCTAGCAAGCACAAGGCCCTGAGTTTGATCCCCAGCACCCTCCCAAAAAATGTATCTTTAAAAACTTAGTTCATTTGCAGAGAAAGTATCATCTTAGATAATGCTGAATTTTTATTGTTTTTGGTCATATGTAGTACAGCACTAGCTTACACATATTCACTAAGTTTTCATAATCATTTAAAAGTTTTATGTATATACAAATCAATGTCAAGTGTATTTGAAATTATGATATTGGCTGGGTCAGTGGTGTACACCTATAATCTCAGCACTTGAGCGGCCAAGGCAGGAGGATTGCCTCGAGTTCGGGGCCAGCCAGGACCACATAGTGAGTTCAAGGTCAGCCTGAACTACATAGTGAGACCCTGCCTCAAAAAACAAAAAACAAAAAACAAAAAACAAATGAAGTTATGATAGTTTCATTTTCAATGTTATGATTAATTGTAACTAATCCAAATATGCTTTTAAAATATAAATATTGAATTTAAAATTATAAATAATACTTGTATATAGTAGAAAATATTAAAATTGTTACAGAAGGATCAAGTATGAAAAACAACGGTCAAAACCAAGATATATCATATACAGGTACAAGATAACCATGATGAATGTGATCATTATATATATAATGTGAAAAAAAGAAAAAAAGAAAAACAACTGTCTAAGTAACTCTTATTTCTAAAAGGGAGGAAGGAAGCAGTGGGATGGTTGGATGTGTGTGTGTGTGTGTGCGTGTGTGTGGTACTGGGGATTGAACCCAGAGCCTTTGCACTGAGCTACATCTTGGGTGCTCTTTTTATTTTTTTATTTTGAGACAGGGTCTTGCTAAGTTGCACAGGCTGGGCTTGAACTTGTGATCTTCCTGCCTCAGCCTCCCATGGACATGTATCGTGATGATGAAAATGTCCTGTTTTTGATCACCATGGTTGCTTACATGGGTTTACATTACATTGTTAAAACTTGGATTATACACTTTAAATGGGCATGTTTCGTTATATATAAATTATACCTCAGTAAAGTTGATTTTTAAAAATGGGCAAGGGGATGGAACAAGAGTTAGTAAACAGCAGTGGTAGCACAGTGTGGTGGATGTGTTGTGAATACGTCCACAGTTATTTTGAGAGCCCAGAGGTGTCATCTGCCTGGGTGCAAGTGCGCCCATGCAGGTGGGTGTCAGGGAAAGCAAACTTCCCAGAAACTAGTCTTTGTGCTCATTCTTAAAATAGAAATCAGCCTGGAAAACAGATTTTAGTAAAGAATCAAGTCAAATATTACTGGAAAAGAGGAGTGTTAGAATGTCCTCAAGTTTGGAACATCTGTAACAGAAGAATGATAAGAAATGACCCTGAGAGAGACTAAATAATGCCAAGTCTTATGTGTCTCACTCAGAAAGTTAGAAACTATCTTGTGATGTTGAAGAGTCAATAGAGAGTTTGAGGTAGGGTTAGGGACGTGGTCAGATTTGTTTTTCAGAAATGCTACTTTGTCAGACTGTGATATGGCCTGGCATGTCCAAACCACTGTAGCCCCCACTGGTTTCTCTTCTGTCTGTACCAGCCAGTCAGTGGTAAAGTGCGGACAGTGTGGGCTGTTCTTTTTTCTGTGGTAGTAATTTTCAGCTATGCTGTCTGTCCATGAGGCCATGTCCATTAGTTTTAATTCTACTTCATGTGTAACCCTCAAAGCCTTGGCATACTATTGCATAAAGGTTGAAATAAATGTGTGATGATTGACTAGTGAATCATTTTCATGAATTAATAGTCTATGTTGTTTCTAGGGGTTTAAGGGAGGAGAAGGGAATGGGAAAAAAAGAAGTAGCAAGATACATCATGTACAGGTACAATTCTCTATGATAAATGTTATCATTATGTATATCTAAAATGTACCATTGAAATAAAAGTTTATATATATATATATATATATATATATTTTTTTTTTTTTTGGTGCTGGGGATCGAACTCCGGGCCTTGGGCTTGCTAGGCAAGCGTTCTACCATTTGAGCTAAATCCCCGACAAAATTAGTTGTATCTTTTTTTTTTGAAATAAAAGTTAAAAAGAAATCATATATATTGTTTCTCTAAATTGGAATATCAACCAAAATGTTGTCATGTGTGGGCACAAAGGAGATTGGCTTCATGCATCGTTGGATAGCACTAAGCCAAGGTGACTTTTTTCCTCTCTCTTTCTTCTTTTCTTTTCTTTTTTAAATTTGATTGACTTTTCTTTGCGTCATCTGCTAAGCACTGGGCCTCTTTGAGCCCAGTGTTCTACACTGGTGAGAAGCCCAGCAAAATAAGTCCTATTCTCTGTGGCTATGGAACAGAGCTGTTCCCTGTGTGCAGCTAATCTGGTGAGTGCCTGCAGGGAGACCAGACTTGCGACCTCTCCCTCTCCGTCCAGCTCGGGAATGGGGCCCCACATCGAAACATCACATTCTTGGAGGAGGAAAGAGTAATGCGTTCTTCATGCATACTTTGCAGATTAAATCATACTCGTCCAAAGGACAGGAAGAGGGAGGACTTTAAAAAAAACTGGATGACAATCTAGATGAGCAGCAGGAGCTCGTTGTATTAAATTCTGAAGAGCCAGTCATTTGCTGAATTTAAAGGTTGTGGTTTGATGACAGAACTAGGGTCCTTAATGACTAAATGAAATTCTTTTTGTGTCCACCGAAGTTTCATATGAGGCAACGGGATAGAAATTTACTTTGGAGGAAGTTACTAATGTATAAGAATGCTTTGAAGCACGAGTCTCTGAGATGAGCAAAGTAAACATACTAGTAGTGATGAATAAAATACTGAGATTGAATACTGTTTAGTTGGGCTCTGTAAGGAAGAAAAATATTTACTGAGCGCTTACTCTATAGTAAGAATGGTGCTTAGCAGTTTTGTATTCACCAGTATATTTGTTATGGCCACAAGAACATTTTCATTTTACACATGAGAAATTCGAAGATTAGAAGTTAAGGCACATGTTAAAAGACACGTAGTTGATATGTGGCAGAGTAAAATTCAAATTCAAATTTATCTCTCTTCATTTCTATGCTCTTAACTTCTCAAACTGTGTACGTTGAATTGACTCTGTATTTGGGTTCCATGCCCAGATGTCAGCCAGTCCTGTGCAAGGCAGAACCTCAGCTCAATGACTAGTACCAATCTCGCTGTCAAAGAGTCTGACTCTACAGTGCCTGTCTGAACAAACACCAGTGTGCCCACACACTCATACTCTTCTTCCATTCCTCACATTGTTGGCCTGGTTTCTGTGACTAAGCTTTCATTTAATTTCTCCTGAATAGTATCTCAGATAGTTTAAGCTGCTGTAATAAAGTACCACAGACTAGGTGGCATATAAACGACATGCATTTATTTCTCACAGTTCAGGGGGCTACAAGTCCAAGATCAGGGTGCTACATGGTGAGGTTCTGGTAAGGGCCCAGTTCCAGGTATCAGAAAGCTGACTTCTTTCTTTGTCTTCACATGACAGAAAGAGCTAAAATGATCTCTGAAGTGTCTTTTATAAGATCATAAATCCCATTCATGAGGGCTTCACCCTCATCACTGCATTACCTTCCAAAGGCCCTACCTTCTAATATTGTCACATCAAGGGTTTGGGTTCCAATATATGAACTTTGGAGAACACATTCAGCCCCTGTGTATCCCAGTGTTCCATGGAGACTGTACTCCTGCCTGTGACTCTGTGCTGTTTACATGGACTCCTCAAACTCTGCTAACTCTTTGTAGCTCTGTCTTCTGCCTAAGTGAGCTGTGCACCACATAACCCAGGCTGTTGACTGGGGTTCCATATTGAACAGTCCTATTGTTTGGAAGCTGGATATTTTCACCCATTCCCTGGACTTCTGCTGTTTCCTTGGACCTGAAAGCTTGCCAAAATCATACCAGAGTTTTCTTATACTTTTGTTTTTTTGTTTTTTAATGAGACAATCATGCTGAACTCTACAAGGAGACACAAAAGAGGATCAAGAGGAAACAAAATTTGTCACACCACAGGTTCCAGACATAGGAAGGAAGGCATGCCACAGAGGGACACATGGGAAAGACATAGCAGTGATTAGTAGGCAGGTGACAAGAGCCAGGGACGGTTCAGTCTGCTCTTTCATTGGGGTTCATGCAGGGAAGGGTGGGCGGTTTAGGATGACTAGTTTGAAATTCCAGGGGGGCTCAGGCTGGTCTCTCTCTGCCTGGTACCTGGCCTGGGGTGATTAAGGCAAAGGAACATTGTCTCCTGAGATGCACAGGCCAGATGGGAACTGTAGCTCTGGGTTGATGAATTTGCATATCCGTGACATGCTTCGGGTCCTTCATCATCTGTAAAAATGGGCTGCCCCTGAGTGGGGCAGTCTCTTGCATCAAGAAATGTTTTTAAAGAAGTTGAAGTTTTGTAACATATGGGAAACGTAGTAATATTTATAATACAGCCCTTGAGATGCGGCTACTACCATGGACCACACATCTATAGTCAGAGATGTCTCTAGTTCCAACCCATCCACCTTATATCTTTTTATTCTCCTCCATTGGTCCTTGCTGGCAGAGTCCCAAGTTTCTCTGTGTTTGATGCTTTCAATAAGTTTCATAGTTTCAACTAATGGGAGACAGGATATTAAAGCTTTCATTACAATTACATTTTAGCGTTGGTGTTAGAAGGTGCTTTATTATCACCTCTTCAAGGGAGAAATCCTCAATTCCTCCCATCAGGTTAGTGGCCCTGCTGTGCAGTCCCATAACACTTGGGTTTGTCTGTCTCACAGATACATCATATGGAAGGTATTTGTATGTTTATATATTGCTGTCTTCCAGATTAGAATATAAGCTCCTGCAGGGCGTGCTGTCATATTCACATGTATCTGTCAAATACTGTTCATGGCCTCTGGCACATAGTAAGTACCTAATAAATACTTATTGGCTAGAAGAAAGGTAGAGAGGTATAGAGAAAAGTACAGAGCATGAACCCTGGAGCCAGACTGGCTCTGGTCTTAGCAGATTCTTTAGTCTGTACTCCAGTTTTCTCATCTGTAAAATGGGCATACTAATAGAGTTCTTATGGGAATCAAGTTACAACTGTAAATTTCTTAGACTTGAACCTCATATGTAATACAAACAAATGTAGATTTTTATTGTTGAATAGACTATTTGGGGAAAAGAGTTCTGTCTCAATTTCTCTTGCTAAAAATACAATATGCCAATCTGAGAAGAGAATTATTTCAGCTCACAATTCTGGTCCAAGGTTGAAGAGCCACATCTGGTAATGGCAGATCCCAAAGAGGTGGTGGGCAACACATGGCGGCACTCTCTCTTCTCATACAGCCCCCAGGATTCAACCCTCAGGCTCCACCCGCTGACTTTATCTAATTCTGATCACATCCCAAAGGTCCCACCTCCAAATACCGTGGTGAGATTAAATTTCCACACTCTTAATACCTCACTAAGGAATTAAATTCAGATGTGAATTGTGGAAGGAAAATCCACATTCAAATGATAGCAAATACAAATGTTTGACCACTTTGGCTTCCCAATTGGCTTTGAATCCTGTTGCCTGAATTCAAAGTTTCCCCCACATTCCAGGATCGCTTCCATGTTTTAAATGTCTGCGGAATTTGAACTGGACAACACAGCTTCCTGACCCCCGTGCGATACCCTTGCTGAGGTTTGGACAGTGTGAGCTTTCAGGAAGGAAGGCAGTTGGCCCCAACAAAACTGCAGTGTGTTGAGATACACAGATTGTCTGTGGGGAGGCCGGATGGGACTGTGCCTGAACCCTTCAGCTCACCTGAGTGCGAGGTGCCCCTCAGGGGCAGTGTTCTTCAGCATCAGTGTTCGGCTGGGTTATAATCTCATTTTATCCTTGATGCTGATTGAGGTTGCTCAGGAGACAGTTATTTGAGAAGGAAAAGACAAACCCTCTAGAGGGATAAAATAAGACAGGATCAATATGTGGAATGCTTTGTCCTGCAAAAGTCTCTTATACATTTGCAACCAGTTTAGCTTTCTCTGCTTGGCTCCCAGGCCCAGAGTGAGCCTCCCCTGCACCAGACATGAAAATTTATTTGCATTTTAGTGCAGAGAGCAAAGGAAACCCAGTTTAAAAAAGAAAAGAGAAAGCAGAGGTATGGGGGTCCGGTTACTTGAGAACCTGGAAGTCATCTCATTAATCATAGAAGTCTTAAATCTCCAAGAAAAAGTGCAAAGCAGTTCTCTTTCAGCTCTTTGCTTCCCAAAAGTGTTCACTTTAAACTTCAGCGCCTCCTTTTATACCCTTGAGAACTCCATTCTGTCGAGGAAAGCTTGACATCAGACAGTACAGAGGCAGGAGTGGAAGAGAAGAGCTTGTAGACTGAGATGTTTCCCACGGAAGGGAAAGGAAGTAACTTCAGTCCTTTAGACTTCTCTCTGAGGAGGCAAACATGAGCAAAAATGACATTATTGAAATTTTTACTTGGCTTACAAATCTAGGGTATTTGGGAAAGGTCGCACTTCTTGGCGCTGCAGTGAGCAGCTAGTTAAGAGGCCCACCCAAATGAGGCAATAACTGAAAACCTTCAAACTCTCCCCCCATAAACTGGCATCTGAGAAACTCACCTGCCTTACTTGATAAGAAACCTTGGTCATGGGCTGGGGATTTAGCTCAGTGATTAGAGTGCTTGCCTGGCAAGCACAAGGGCCTGAGTTCGATCCCCAGCACCGGGGGAAAAAAAAAAAAAAAAAAAAAAAGAAACCTTGGTCGAGGAGTATTAGGAAACTTTGTAGAGGAAGAAATTTCTGGGGGGGGGGCGCGGTTTGCCCCAATAGGAAAAAGTAACATTCTTTAAAAATTACATTTTGATGTTTGTAACCCTCTACCTCTGCCTGTCATGTTTTTCTCTGTGGTAGAACACCTGGCTACTGTCTACCCACCCTTCAGACTGGGGACTGCCCCTGATCTCTCAAGACCACACTGTGTGCTCATAACATTCCTTCCCTTCTTCCTTCCACCTTTGCTTTCTCTCTTCCTTCTTTTTCCTTTATTCCTTCTCCTTCGCTCTCTCCCTTTATGAACATTCATCACATATGGCAGTTGCTTGTTTTATTGTCTTTTCTAGTAGACTGTGAGCTTCTAACACAAAGAACTATGTCCTATTCATGGTTATGTCATTGCGACTTTGAGATATTTGTTGAATGAATCAACAGATGAATGAATGAATGAATGAACAAAGGAATGGACAGATAATTCCGTGGGTACATTCATGCTTCACCCTGAGAAGAGCTCTCAAGTAACAGGATTTTTGAGGACTAGGGGCGTTTTCTCTGACATTATGAAAGAGCAGACCCACCCAAGACTCAGGACCACATGTTTTATTGTGCAGCTTATACTTGCCAATAATAGGAAACTTTACAGTTTTACTAGATTTCTGAGAATCCACAACATATGTGCATAGTAGAAACACAGTGACAACAAAACCAAATAGCCTGATGAAAAGACTCCTCAGTAAGCAAAGGAGTCCTCCCACTCTTGTTTACCCTTCTGGTCAGG
The DNA here is from genome assembly GCA_004026905.1 of Hystrix cristata. Taxonomy (NCBI): domain Eukaryota; kingdom Metazoa; phylum Chordata; class Mammalia; order Rodentia; family Hystricidae; genus Hystrix; species Hystrix cristata. The sequence continues at coordinate 55,187 of PVJO010008963.1, read as the reverse complement.
CCATGCTTGCAAACTAATCCTTTGTTGCCTCAAAATATTCATTTTAAGTAGGATGAATGCAGTGCAGGAACAAATCTGAATTGTTTCAAAGTAAAAAATGTTGATCAAGGAAGCTAAAAATGGCAAACAAAGAGACTTGAAGCATTGTGATAGAAGATTCATGCTGTATCAAGGTGGGAGAAGTTATTTTTAAGGAATAATTGTGGGTGGTAGAGATTTAGGAACACAGTAGGAACCAGGATTTCAAGGAGAGTCCAGTAGCATTATAATTTATAAAGAGAAGTTCATACTGCTGACAGTACTGTCCCAAGAAAGTGAGTAATTCCCAAACAGGACTTCCTAGGAGAAGTGTAGCAAGCCCCTTGCTACAAGGTTTACATGGGAGGACAAGTAACCCCTTTGGGCAGCAAGCCTAATGTGCATTTTCAGGAGCCAGTGCAGGAAAGAAAGTGCAGAGGCTCAACTGCCTGGGCTGCCCAGGAAGGGGCTCCAAGAATTTGAGAAGACATGGGAGAAAAGGGCTAAGTTAGTCAGCTCTTGGTTTCATACTTTGTTGTTGTTTTATTGTGAGAGCAAAAATATGGAGCACTGAAGAAATCACAAGGGAAAGTCAATTTTTAAATATCTTGTTTCTTTATATAGTTTTTTCATACCACAATCACAAAATCATAGTCATTGTAGGACCAGGAGAAAAATTTCAGAGGCCATATAGTCTGAATATAGTCAGTCCTTAACCATGGGGTCAATTCAGCCTTTCAGTACAATTTTCTTAATTTGCCTTGATGGTTGCATGTTTCTTTTGCCATGGAGAAACATCTATGGCATTATATTCTCTTAATTTCTTATTCTTCAGCTAAATTAAGCAGAATGCTTATGAATATGGTGCCCTGGTTAACTTAATTTTCTGCACATTTATAAGAGATAGCAAATACAGGACAGAGTAGGCACTTAATTGATGTTTGTTAAATAACTGAAAGAATAACATATGTGAAAGCACATTCTCTGGCTCAGAAAGGTCAAGTTTCTTCCAAACATGGACAGAATTTGCAATAAAGAGGTATGTGTCATGTATTTTAGATTTAAATAAAATTGATTCGAATATGGTCCTAACATTTACGGGCTATATTACTTTGGTAGGAATTAATCTTCTAAGTCTTGGTTTTAAAAATATCTATAAAATAGGAAGGTTGAATATACAATGTATACAAACCATGTAGCACAATGATTGCCATGTAGCAAGCCCTTAATTGTATTTTTTTCATATTTTTTTTTTTGTCCTCTAGTTAACTCAGGATTGACCACAAAACCATTTGAGTTGTGGCCCTTTGAAAATAGTCTTTAGTAGACTGGAAGCAATATGAAAAATTGTTAACCTTTTTCGGTTCCAGGTAATATGAACATAATAGTTGTGGTCTTCTGGGTCTACAGTTCTGAAAATTACTCACATAAAAACAAAAAGGTTAAATAAAGTACCAGATATCATTAAATAGAGAAAATATCTAAAATAAATTACTATGAATTGAGGCATTCGCTTGAGTTACATCAGGTTATTTTGTTGAGTCCTGCTATGAGCAGGACTAACACATCCCTGGGCTGTGGAGCTCACTGCTAAGTGAGAAATACAGATTAAAAAAAAAAAGTATCATGTGTGTGATCAGGGCAGTTAAGAGGAAATATATATGCTTGTAAGGGACACCTGTGAGGCACATTTTATATGAATCTGGAGATAAGGAAAAGCTAAAAGGTATTACTAGTGTTTAGGAGTAAGTGATAGAAACCAGCACATGGAGAGTGAGTAGGACCGTGGTGGAGTATGTTCTGCACACGTGAAGGCACAGAGGTTCAAGGGGCTGAATGAAGAGAGTAGCCCTGCAAACACCATCAATGAGAGAGGTGCAGGAAGAGACAAGGCTTGACAAGGGGGGTGGGCCATGAAGGACCATGCAAGCTCTGTGTTTCCTGGGGAGATTTCGTCCTCCAGAACATCAAGTTAAACATCTGCCATTGTCGATGCCATTTCCCTTTTCGCCCTCTTGTCGTTGATGCTTAGGAATCAACAATTCACTTTTTGCTATCTGAATGCTGTATTATTTGGGGAGCCTGAAATCATGTTGCTGCTGTTTTTAGCAGACAGAAACTGAAGTACTTCAAGTAACTAAAACGATATAGAAGTTCTGTCTCTACATTTTCAGCCTATGATGTTTCCTAGCTGATTGAAGCTGTCCTGAGCCAAAGTGCACCAGTTCTGCCTGCCATCAACAGAAAACGTTTAATGTCTTTTTGGATTTACAGAGAAACAGACCTACAGATAGCCTTTGGGAACTAACTTGTAAGTAGACAAGCTTTGTAATAAAAAGTTAACTTTATCATATTTTTCTTAGACTGTGGATATTCTGTTGCATCAGATGGATCATGTTTGGGTCCTTGATCTTGAGGTTAGCCAGAGTTTTTGAAACTAATAAGTAATTGTTCAATCTGGAAGTTTTTTTGTTTTGTTTTGTTTTGTTTTTTAACAAACTAGTGGCACTTGTCCATTATCCTATGGTGTTAGGACAACTTGAGTTTGGTTTGGGGAATTTGGAACACACAGTTGTGCTGAGACAGAGATGAGGATGATTACATTCTAATGACAGTCATTTGCAGTATCCAATCATGTTCAAACACAGGACCATTCCACATGGTTTCATAATGGAAAACAAATGGGCCAGACAGTTCAGCATACACAAACCAGCTGGTGACCTTGCCTGTGATCCTCAGGGTGGCAGTGGATAGAAAAACTGATGTTCCGAGATTGTGATTTGCCCAAAGTTGCAGAATAATATCATATTGTAATTCCCAACTGTTGTTCCATAGACTTGCTTTTTAGAGTGCTGTAAGATTCTCAAAGACTCTAAACTTTGGGAATCTTAGTTACATGATAAAGTTCCTCCTCATTTTCTTTTAATTGGGAAGTATACTTTTTATTGTTGAGTCTTTTTGATGACAGTCTTCCCTTCCTCTATTCTGTTCTCTCACCCCTGTTCTTGCTACTGATGAGAAAATTAACATTTCATTTGGAAGTGGGATGTTTGAAGGGGCATATCATCTTTACAGTTTGCTTTATGTGTCCAAGAAAATTTTTAAGTTACAACTCTGGGTAGCATTTTTCTTTCCTCTAGTTGTATTTTCTCCACTTATTTAGTGTGCTCAGTAGTTCAAAACAGGATCTATTTATTTTTGGCTCAGTTTCCACCCCACTGGCTGTGACTCTGAGATGTATGTGTGGAATCTGGTTCTCAGAGGAAGATCTAAGGAAACCTGTTATAAGCCTGGGTTAGCCACCATGAGGCACAGCTGGTACAAATCAGCATGATACAGCAGTAGCTTAGGGTGATTGGTGGAAGTTGTGTTTAGAATTATACAGAAAAGAAGAGAGGCCCTGTTCTATAGGATAGAGAAGGGAAAAGGTAGGAAGGGAGGAGAGGGACTATCAAGATAAGCAGGAGAAGGAAGACATTAACAGAGTAGGGATTTTTGTAATCTAATGACCTCATAAACAAGTAGTAAGGGAAAACTGTACACCTCGGTTTACAAACTTAATTTGTTTTACAATTTTGGGGAAGATGACCACATTTCTCTTTGTATGGGGAAGATGGCCATGGTTGTGTTTGTCACCCAACGTGGAGTTTGTGAACAGAAGCAAAACTTTGTCAAACGCTATTGTTTGTAAACTGAATTGTTTGTGAACAGAAGTGCTTGTGAACCGAGGAATTACCGTACCATGTGAAGTTTCATTAAGAAAAATGATGCAAGGTGTTGGGGACTTAGCTCAAGTGGTAGAGCACTTGCCTAGCAAGAGCAAGGCAATGAGTTCGATCCCCAGCACCAAAAAAAAAGAAAGAAAGAAAGAAAGAAAGAAAGGAAGAAAGAAAGAAAAATGATGCTTAGATGCTTATATATAATTTTTCACGGTTTCAGAGATTTGAGGCACCTTATTTAATGTGTGTTCCAGTCCTTCGTGGACATAAATACTAGAAGAACTGTGGGGTATCTTGAGAGCGCACGGGGAGCTGGGAGGATTCTTGAAAGAAGTTAGGAAGAATGGGAAATTCAGATGAAAAAAGGGTATAGATTCCAGATTCTAGATTGTCTGTCCTCAGTCTGATGAGATATATGTCCTCCATAGTTCACTCATGACTCTGGTTTTAGTTCACAGTGTGCATTGTCCACATAAATCCCTTTTAGTGTAGAGGGACAGACTTTCCCAGGTCATGAGCAGGTAGGCCCAGCGTTCAGAGCATTTGCTGGATTCCCTTCCGCTTGGGTTCAGTGCTGTTTTCAGACAGATGAGCAGTGATAGCTGAGGCAATTTCTGAAAGAAATGGTTCTCTTCCAGTTCCCTAGAAGAATTTTTCGATTTTATATTTTAGTTTATTAGTACATATGCATAATACATGATGTTTGCATCCCTTGTGGGAAGTTGGTACATGCACAGAACACATTTTTAATGCCTGTTTTCATCCCCTTTCCTTCCCTCCCTCCACCCTCCACCCATCCCTTGACCTCCTTTCCCACTTTGGTACCTGTTTGCAGTACATGATGTTTACATTCTTTGTACATAACACGTCCCAATTCTTTAATTTTTTTAATCCCTATTCGTCGCCTTCCCCCCTCTGTCTCTTGACCTCCTTCCCCTTTGAGAACCATCTATTGCCCTACTTCCCATTATCTATTTTTGTTTCTTGCTCTTTATTTTTACTCTGGGTTTCTCATATAAGAGAAATAATGTGATATTTAAGCTTGTCTGATTTATTTCACTTAACATTATGGTATCAGGGTGCATCCATTTTCCTACAAATGATTCAGGTTTTATCTTTCTTTATGGCAGAGTAGTACTCCGTGGTGTGTAAATACCACCTTTTCTTTATCCGTTCATCTGTTGATCCAGTCCCCTGGAAGACTGATACACATGGAAGTACCACAGGTGACAGAGAAGGCAAAACTGCCTTGTCCCCCAGAGGACAGGCCACATCAGCAAGAGAGCACATAGCTACCTATTTTCTGGGGTCAGGGAAGACAACTGGTGATTTTCGTTTGTAACATTGTAAAATGTTCTTTTATTCTCTTGAGTTTAAGAAGTTTACAGTGGCAGATGTGCTCAAACTTCAAGGCAACTGGGGATGGTCCCTAGCACCAATTCCAGGTCAGTGTGAGGTAGTCTGAAAGTTAATTCTAGGTCAAGGCAAGTGTGTTTGACAGCCCCAAGGTTAGTTCAAGGGCTTTACATGTGCTGCAGATATTGGTGCATGTGGTATTTCACATATTGATTATTTTGTGGATTGTACGGAAACTTTAAAAACAAGGAGGTAGGCACAAATGTGAAGAAAGATACTTTGTAAATATGTATCTTTTCATGAATGACAGGAAAATATCAGTGTTATGTACCCAAATGAAAAAAAAAGAGTACTTCATGAATAGTGTGTGAGTGAAGAACATATTTGTGAAGGAAAAACTTGGTAAAGTTGAAGAACTAACAATTTATAAGACAACTTAGTATCTAGTTAGCATCAAAAAGGTTCAGATCAAATAGAGTAAAATATTGATTGTGTTATTTTTATATAAAATATTTACTGAGATATAAAGCATATAGAATTTGACAGAGCTCATCTTAATTTCACTTTCTTCCCTGGGGGAATATCTGTAAGCAAGGAGAACATTTTTAGTGTGCTAAATAAAATAATTTTCTTCGAGGAGTTATTCTATTGAAAAGTAGGTTCATAGTGTGACAGCCTTCTTAAGAAGAAATGGATTGTCTCTGAATCCAGACTACTTTCTGCCAGACTGTTTTCTGTCTGGCACCCAATCTAGCAGTTGTACAGATGTCTGAGATTTTCTTGGTGTTATTATACTTCTTCCCTTTAGAACAAATACCAGGTGAAATAATTTTAATATTTCTAACATGCTTTATGTCATATTCCAAGACCATGATACATTTACACTAATACATTTATTCTGTTTTGGACCAGTCCCCATTGTCATCAGAGGCGTGCGTTTTTGAAACAGCTGTTTGGGTTGAGGGATACAAGATGTGGTCACTAACCAGATCAAAGTCAATTGGCCCTCAGGGTAAGCAAGCTCATGACCTTGGCCTCATTAGCCCTGTCCTGTAACTGACTGAAGTAACCTGCCCCGGGGGAAGGTCCACTTCCCTGAAGAAGCTCCAGCATTTAGAAATTATCCAACAAGGCTTGTAGTTGTACTGACCCACCCTCTTCCACCCTGGCGATAAATGCGTGGTTGGTGAGTGAGATGAGGGGAGATTCTGTGCTACTCTTGATGTTAGTCATTCTGGGCCCGCCAGCAGGTAGGAAAAAAAGTCAAAGTCATGCTGTTTTATAGAATTTGTATCCAGGCCAATGCCAGTGGATATTTTTACTCAGATAAATGTTGAGGAACTTGTTCCATCATGAAAGCCATCAAGGCGGGTTTTGGCCAATAGAATGACTCCACATGTACTACCAACAAAACTTGTGTGACAGGTGACACTTTCAGCACAGTGGACTCTTTTGCGTCTTGCTTTACCTCTTCATACTATCTGGACGGATAATTGCATATGACACACCCACTTGACCGTGAAATGGATTAATGGAGCTGCAGTTCAAGACTGTACACAAGAGCAAAAGGAGTTTTTTTGTTTTGTTTTGTTTTTCTTTCCCAAGGCCCAAGGAAACAAAAGAATTGTGCTGTTCAGTGGAAATGGAGCCACTGGCAGCTTTTGGAGGTCTGTTCTCTGATGCTGGTTTATAGTCATTCGTCACACTTCAAGGCCTATTGCTAAGTGGGTTTGTCAACATTCACTCCCAGAACCTCTCTTCTAGTCCTCCCACTGGCTGGTGGGGTAAGGTAGCATATCTGATTCTTTCTGGATAGCTAGGACAACATTTTGGTCCTTCATATTTTTCAGGCAAGGGTCAATGACACTCCTGAGTTTCTTTTACAATGTAAAATAGGCAGAAAAATTAAATTCAATAAAAACCCCCAGATGAGGCAATTATTCTTCTTCCTGGTTCCACTTCCTCTTCTACCCTAACACACAGTAAGCGATTTTTTTTCCCCCGCAGAAGCCAACTTCTATGTAGATAGGAATATAGCACTTCCTCTTTAGCTTAGCTGGCTGAAAGTATTACAGTTTTTTCTGCTAAGAATCTCTTTTCATTCCTCCTTTGGCCACACACCCAATTGCTGCTGAAGGAACTGACTTAGAAACCATTAAAATAACAATAGACTGTTGATTAAGATTTCAAATTACCGAGGAGTACAAATAAGAAACTTAAACTGGGTCATGATCTCTCTGCCAAATGCCACCCCATCCTATTAAACTGTCCTTTCATACCTTAAGTCCTTTTATTCAAAATTAGCCACTGCTAACCAACCATTTCTTGAAATTCTGAGAAAAAATTGTGCATATGCTTGAATGTACGTATGTGTATGTATTTTATGTATGTGTTTTAACACATAAGGTATCATTCTCTACATGCTGTTCTGTGTTTGGCTATTTTTCCTTAGTGATGTATGATAGAAATATTTCCATATTGGCACATGCAGATCCATCTCATTTTTAAAAAAACAATGCATAGTAATCCATTATATGGATGTGCTATTTGAATTTAAGTAGCCTGTTGTGATGGAGGCTTTGATGTATTTTGATGTATTTTGATTTTTTTTTGTTTGTTTGTTTGTTTGGTTTTTTTTGGTGGTGCCGGGGATCGAACTCAGGCCCTTGTGCTTACAAGGCAAGTATTTTTGATGTATTTTTTAAAACCATGTCAAATAATGCTTCAAGGAGCATCCTTACATGTGTCTTTGTGGAATATTTTGTGACAGCCAGGCATGGTGGTGCACACCTGTAATCCTAGCACTCTGGGAGGCTGAGCAAATGGATTCCAAGTTCAAGCCCAGCCTGGGAAACTTAGCAACTTAGTGAGACCTAAAGTAAAAATAAAAGAAGACCAGGGCTATAATTCAGTGCAAAAGCTCTGGGTTGAATTCCTAATATGCTAGATAGATAGATAGATAATAGAGAGAAGACAGACAGACAGACAGGCAGACAGATAGATAGAAAAAGAAAACAAAAGAAAAAGAAAGAAATGTATGACTGTCAATAGGATAAATTCCTAGCAGTGACATTATTCCTTCAATGGGAATATATATTTTTAATATTGGTAGATATTGTCAGATTGTGCACATAGAAGGTTATGCCCATTTTCACTTTCAAGAGCATAAAAATTCATCTTGAATAAGTAGAAGAATACTGCTATCCCAGATTTGCATAGTTGGTTTCTGCTTTTATTCTTAAACTGCTCTCTGTGTTTTAGCTTCTGATACATAAACAGGTGAAACTCAAGTCATCCTTCTTCTCCACCCTGCCCTGAGGATCCATCCAGCTCTGGAGTCAATCAGAGAAACTTTCAGGTTTCACATTTTAAAAGTTAATGTTCGACCTGCACCGAGCCAGAAAAGAATGTGATTTATAATTGGAAAGACTATCCGGTCACTGTCTGGTACTCTGTCCCCAGATACTGTACCTGCCACCAGGATACCAGGGCTCCCGTTCCTGGAAGGGATCTCAGTGCGTGGCCGCCGCATCTCAACTTAGGCATGTGCGCTTCTGAGGGTTCTTTCGCCCTGACACAGTGCCATCCAATCTGTGAGGCAAGAGAAAACCTTCTTTGATGCTTCTTGGAGCTCATCACCCAGCCAGGGAAACTGGGAGGAATGACTAATCAACTGACAGCAGTCTGAAGCATGTTCAGTCATAGCTGAATGCTTCTTCATAAAACCTAATCTTCGGTGGCTGTTTGGCATCATAGGACTGTTGACCATTGGCCTTCAGACCTCATGGCCTAGAATTTGGCATCATGTATTTTTACAGCTGAACAGGAATATTATACATGAAAGCCATTCAGATGTTTAATATCAAATAATGCGGGCAGAATACTGTGGTGAGTGGATTATAATTATTTTATTTTTGTTGGTAATATGCTTCAACCACCATACAGGGAGTTGGTGAGATTGTTGCCGTATTTCTAAAATATCTGGAACTTCTAAGAGAAAAGGTGGAAAATGCATGCAAAATAATGATGCGCAATTTACTCCTCCTGCCACAAGGTGACACAGACATTGGCGAAGTCGAAGAACAGTAGGTTCTCCATGTCTAGATCTCAGTGCTGTACAGGGGACAAGAAGCCAAGTGTTGTCCCAAATGTCAGAATTAACTCTCTCTGCTTTAATCACAATCAGAAACATGCATTTGTCAGTCTGGCCTCTTGCCTGTGCCTTTTCCTGCCGTAGAATTTCTAAAAGGGAAGGGGAGTGTAGAGCTGTGTTCTGCCATCTTCCCGAGGAACTGAGTGGGCAGACCCCGGACAGTGTGAACTTGTTTAGTTATAATCCTTGCTGGGCCATTACTCATTTTGTGAAATCGAGCCAAGTCCCTCTTTCCCTAATTTCCTCTCTCTCTTTTCCTCTCCCCTAGCTATTTTGCTTTGCTAAGTAATCAGACATGTATCTTATTCCCAAGATATTTATATTCTTGGGGAGATAAGACATGTAAAAGAAGAAAGAATGCAGTAAAATCTATAATGGAAGCCTAGATAATGAGTCACAGAGGGTCAGAGGGAGATGCAGTTTCCAGTTGGGTTGGGAGGGAATTGTGAACTATCACATTTTTTAGCTTACTATTTATTATGAATGCCTAAGTGGGGAACAGAATGGGAAAAGGTTCAGACTATAGCATTGGCAGGGCTAACTAGGGAGATCTCTTAGCATGGGGCTGGAATAGCAAATGATAATAGGATTATTTTGATTGGAGTGATGGGTACACAAATGTAGTGAGAAGGAAGTTTCAGTGATATGGGGGGGGCTCTAAAATAATTTGGCCTGGAATGTTTGCTTTATCTTAAAATATTATTGGAAATGGCAGTCAGGCATGGTAGCTCATGCCTGTAATCCCAGCACTCTGGAGGCCGAGGCAGGAGGATTACTGCAAGTTCCAGGCGAGCGTGGGCTACATAGTGAGTTCAAGTCCAGCCTGAACTAATAAATAAAACCAGTCTCAATAAAACCAAAACAACACAAAACAAAAAAGAAATGGTCAGGTTCATTGCAAAAGACAGGGCAAGCTGCTAGGGGATAAATCTGACCCCAAGGATGGTGCAGGAACTGCAAGGGAGTCTAGATGAGGAGATAGGGAACTGGAAGGAATGTGCAGGGGACTATGGCAGCAGGTAACAGTTGGTTGTCACCAGGCAAGTAGAGTTGGCATTGAGAGGTGGGTGACAAAGTCTCAAGGAGGGGAGCTGCCGGTACTGGGAAATGTAGGAACAGGTGGCACTTAGAAATGTAATAAGGAATCAAGAGAATAAAAATGTCTGTCAGCAGTTAGCAGGCTCCAGCCACTCTCCTCAGGTTTATGGCGGACTTCCAAGCTCTGGGAGGAGAGAGCAAGTCGGAAAGCAAGAAGCTGAGCCTCAGCCTCAGAGGGACCAGGCGGGTTTCCAAGCCAGGAGGCAGACCTGGAACAGGGGGCCTGACTAGCAGAAAGAATGGCGTGATGCTCCGTTTCAGGGTGCGGAACCAAAGTCTCTTCATTCCTTCTGCTTAAGGTTACAGCTGATCTTAGACTCTGGGTTTGCAGGTGGGAGCAAAGTGGTCCACCTGCAAGGAGGGGAGGATGCACACCCTGGAGAAGCAGGCAGGACCCACGGGCGGCTAAAGAGCTTGGGCTTTGTTTGGTAGGCAAAAGGGGGGAAATGGAAACATTAAGAAGGAAGGATATCGACTGGACTATATCATTAAAATTAATGCAATTAATAAAATGCTAATCTTACCTGTTTCTTTTTACTTTTTTAATGAGACTTCTGGAAAAGCTGAACTTGCATAAGTGGCTCACATTATATTTCAGTGTGGCAGCGCTGTGCTAATCCTTTCTCCATCCCGCAGTCAGATCTCTTTAACACACGTCTTCTCGGATGACACTGCTCCAAGTCTGCCGTGGTCTCCGTTGCCTCAGGGCGACGTGTGCTCCTTAACCGCCTCTCAGGCTTTCCGTAGTCTGGCCCCTCCCACTCTCTCTTTAAGCCCCTCCCGGCCTTCAGGAAAGTCTAACTACTTTGGATTCTAAACTGAGAAATTGCTTTGTTCTCTTTGGCATCCCTGTTCTTTTACCTGAACTGAACATTTTCGTCCTTTTCGTTTACTAACTTTTGCTTCCCATTAAGGTCTGCACTTCAGACTTTGTAGCTCCTCCACTGTGGCTTAGGTGCTTCTTGGTGGTCGGGGTTCGTGCTGTGCGTTTAGCGTTTCTCACCTTGTCACAGCCACTCTAAGCCTCACGAAAGCAGGACTCCACGCAGATCCAGCACAGTACCTGGACTGTGGCGGCCGCCTGGGTGATTTTGTGAATGAACAGACGTGGCAGTGGTGCCGGCAGTTGTTTACCTGCGATGGAATGGCAAGATACTCATGAAAGAGCCACTCAGGACATACTTTTTTGCATTGTATGTTTGTGATACATAATAATTACACTCATCTTGTACACATACATATTGATATTTTTACTCGTCCTTCCTCCCCACCTTTCCCTCTCCCCTCTTCTCCAGATTCTCTTCCCATCTCTTCAAGGTCTACCTCCCTGTTTCCTACCAGCTCTCTTTCACTTTGCTCTTCAAATTATGTATATTTTGGTTTTCTCGAGAAACCGTGTGATATTTAACTGTCTGTATCTGATTTGTTTCACTTAGCATGATGGCTTCAGGATCCATCCATTTTCCTACAAATGACTAAAATTTACCCTTTACAACTCAGTAGTACTCCAGTGGAGATATATATATATTTATCACATTTTCTTTATCCAGTTTTATATATATATATATATATCACATTTTCTTTATCCAGTTATCTGTTGATGGGCATGTAGGCTGCTTCCATAATTTAGCTATATATCACTGTAATATGATGTCCTTAACTCTTTCAGGAAGATATCCAGAAGAGGTATAGCTGGGTCAAATGAAATTTCTATTTTTAGTTTTTTGGGGTGTCTTCATACTGATTTCCATAGTGTTTGAACTACTTTACATTCCCACCAACGATGTAGAAGGATTCCTTTTCCTGTACCAGCTCACCAGCATGTGATGTTTTTTGAGTCCTTGATATAGCCACTTTTATTGAAGTAAGATGGACTCTCAGTATTGTGTGATTTGCATTTCTCTAATGGCCAAAGATGATGAACATTTTTTCATGTACTTATTGGCCATTTGTTCTTCTTTTGAGACGTATTCATTTCACGTGTTCAGTCTTTGACTGGATCATTTATTTGGAGGAGGTTTCGGTTTTTTTAGCTCTTTATTCTAGTTATAAGTCTTCTGTGCAAGGAGTAGCTGGCAGGTTTGTTTTTTTCATCTTCAGAGTGTCTTTTCATTCTGTTGGTTTTTTGCTACAGAGAAGCTTTTTAATTTAATATAATCCTATTTGTTGACTCTTGGTATTACTTTTTGTATAATTGGGGTTCTGTTCAGAGAGACCCTGCCTATGCCTGTATCATCAAGAATTTTACCTAATTTTACTTTCTAGCAGATTCAGGGTTTTTGTTTTTATATCGAGGTCTTTGATCCATTTTGAATTGATTTTTGTATAGAAGAAGAAATATGAGTCTAGATTCATTTTTCTGCACCTGGATAATGAGTTTTCCCAGCACTACTTGGATAAGAAGCTACCTTTTCACTAGAATATATTTTTGGCCCCTTTGTCAAAAATCAGATGACTTAAAGTACGTGGGGTTCTTTACCCTCGATCCTATTCCATTGGTCCATACATCATCCATTTTCATGCCAGTACCATGATGTTTTTATTACTGTAGTTTTGTAGTATAACTTGAAATCTGGGATTGTAATGCTTTCTACTTTGCTCTTTTTGCTTTGTACTGCTTTGGCTGTTCTGAGTTTCTTCTGGTTCTGTATATATTTTAGGGTTGTGTTTTCTAGTGCTGTGAAGAATGTTGGTATTTTCATTGGAATTGCATTAAATCTATGTATCATTTTTGGTAATACAGCCATTTTGTCAATATTGGTTCTGTCTATTCAGAAACAGGGGATGTCTTTCCATTTTCTAATGCCCTCTTCAATCTCTTCTTTTCAGAATATTATAGTTTTCACTGTAGAGGTCTTAAACTTGCTTGTTTAGGTTAATTCTGAGGCATTTTTAAAAAGCTGTTGTAAGTGAGTCATTTTCTTGATTTCTTTCTTGGTGTGTTCGTTATTGGTGTCCAGGAACACTATTGATTTTTGTGTGTTGCATCCTGCAACTTTGCTGAATTTGTTTACTAGTTCTAAGAGTCTTCTGGCAGAGCCTTTTGGGTCTTCTATGTAAAGGATCAAGTCATCTGCACGTAAGAATAGTTTGTCTTTTTTCCTTTCTTACTTGTATCCCTTTTATTTCTTTCTCTTGCCTGATTGCTCTGGCTAAAGTTTTGAGTACTATATTGAATAAGAATTGTTGAGAATCGATACTCTTGTCTCGTTCCTGATTTTAGAGGGAACACTCTTAGTTTTTTCATTTTTGTTAGGTTTTTTTTTTTTTGTATCATGAATGGGTTTTGGATTTTATCAAAGGTTTTTTTCCCACATCTAGTAAGATGATTATGTGATTTTTACCCTTATGTATTAGTTACTTTTCTAGAGTCAATGGTTTGCCAGAGAGCAGATTTAATACAGGACAAATACAAGTTACAATATTCACATACACAAGCCAAATGCAGGAAGAGTGCAGAACATCTATCTACACACTGGAGACCTGAAAGATCTAATCAAGGGCTGGGAGCCCACGGCAATGTCTGGTATACATGCATGTCTACACTAAAAGGCTGAAGAAATCTATACTGGAAATAGGATACGATGCTTGCAGCAGAGATGAAGACCAGGGCTTCCCAAAGCAAACAGCAGCCATCCCTGACGACAGCAAGGCCCAGAACTTCTGTGACGAGAACAGCCGAATTCCCTTCAGGAGAACCAGCTGCAACAGAGCTTCTGAGAAACAGCCACTTGCTATCTTCCACTCCTGTTCTCCTTTATATTGTGTTGGCAACAATCTTTGGGTGGATCTTCTACACCCAAAACCACACTAACTCAGTCCAGCTGGGCGTTTTTGCTCAGGAGACTATAATAAGTCCATCACACCTTACTTCTGTTTACGTAGTGTATTATATTTATTGATTTACATATGCTGAACCACCCTTGCATCCCTTTGATGAAACCAACTTGGTCATAATGTATAATCTTTTGATGATTTGTTGTATTTTGTTTGCATCTGTGGTCATTAAGGAAATTAACCTATAGTTTTCTTTTTTTGTTGAGTCTTTGTCCAGTTGTGGTACTGGGGTGATGCTATCTTCAAGGAGTGAGTTTGCCAATATTCCTTCCCTTTCGATTTGTGGAGGAGTTTGAGGATTACTGATGTTAGTTTTTCCAGGTGCTTAGGATCACTATTTGACAGACACTGTGCTAGGTACTCAATACATCTCTGAGCTTCAGTTTTCCCATTTGTTGATGTTTCTAGATCAGTGTCTATAGGCTGTAAAGTCCATTTAATTGGTCATAACCAGTTCTGGTAAATTTCAGTGATGAATCCACTGAATCCTGGGCCTTTCTTAGCTGGTAGGGTTTATTACTGCCTGTATTTCATTACTTCTTGTTGGTGTATTCATAGCTTTTATGTCTCCTTAGCTCCACTTTGGTAATTCATATGAGTCTAAGAATTTATACATTTTTTCCTAAATTTTCCATTTTTTTGCAATATAACTTTTCCAAATAGTTTCTTATAATCCTCTGGATTTCAGCAATGTCCATTGTGCTTTCATCTATTTCCTTTCTAATTGCATTGATATGAGGCTTTTCTTTCCTTCTTTTGGTAAGTTTGGCTAAAGGTTTATCAGTCTTGTTTATACTGTCAAAGAACAAACTCTTCTTCACCCTCTGTATTCTTTCTTTAGTCTCGATTATAATAATTTGCGCTCTGATCTTTATACTTTCTTTCCTTCAATAAATTTTGGGTTTTGGATTGCTCTTGTTTTTCTAGGACTTTGAGATACATTGTTAGGTTACTTATTTGAGATTGCTCTGTTTTGCTAATGTAGGCATTCATGGTTAGAAACTTCACTCTTAGAACTGCTTTCATTGTGTCCCATAGGTTTTGATATGTTGTGCAGCCATTGTCATTTGATTCTAGGGACTTTATAATTCTTCCCTGATTTGTTTTGTGACTGATTGGTTATTAAAGTACGTATTATTTAATCTTCATATGTTTGTAGCGTTTCTGTGGTTTTATTTGCTGTTGATTTTTAGGTTTGTTTTGCTATGATCTGATAGTATGCTAGAAATTATTCATTTATTTTATATTTATTTAAAATGCTTTATGACCTAGGATATGGTCTATTTGGGAGAATGTTACATGTGCCACTTAGAAAAGTGTATACTCTGTTATTGGATGAAATACTCGGTAAATACTGGTTAAGTCCATTTGTTCAATGGTGTGGTTCATCTCTGATTTTTTTGTTGCTGATCTTTGTTGACCTATTTGTGAGAGTGAGGTATTGAAGTACCCTGCTATGATTGTTTTGATGTCTGTCTGTCCTTTTATGTCCATTAGTTTTTGTTTTATGAAATTGGGTATGCTGACATTTGGGCATATGTGCTTATAATAGTTATATCTTCCCATTTAATTGTTCTCTTTACCGGCATGTAGTGACCTTCTTTTGACTCTTCTGATCAGTTTTGGCTTAAAGTACACTTTATCTAAAAATAAGACGGCTACTTCTTGTTTTGGGGGTCCAGTTGCCTGGACTGTCCTCTTCTGTCCTTTCACTGTCAGGTGTTTCTTTGTGGGTGAGATGTGTCTTGCTGGTAATATATGGTTGACTTTTGGTTTTTGATTCAATCTGCCAGTTTATATCTTTTGACTGGCAATTAAGACCGCTTACATTGGGTGTTATTTTCAAAAGTTACTATTACTGAAAAGTATTTACTAAATCCTGTCATTGCTGTCATATTTTCCCAGTGCTGATTCCTTTATTATTTTTTTTCATTTTGTTTAATTACTCTCCCAGTTAGATTTATTTTTTTCCTTTGGGCACTTTGGTAAGGTTGGTCTTGCTATCTTTGTCTAGAATTCCCTCAAGTACTTTCTGCAATGCTGGATTGGTAGTCATAAATTTCTTCAGATTTTCTTTGTTACGGAAATTCTCCATCAATTTTTAGGGATAATTTTGCAGGATGTAGTAGTCTGGATTGGAAGTTGTTTTCTTTTAGGTCTTAAAAACTGTGCATCAAGCTCTCCTGAACATTAAGGTTTGTGTTGAGAAATCTGCTGTTATTTTGGTAGATTTGCCTTTGTAAGTTACTTGATGTTTTTCTCTAACAGATTTTAGAATTCTTTCTTTGTGCTGAATTTGTGGAATTTTGACTATAGTGTGTCATGGAGAGAGTCTTGCCTGATTGTGGCTATTTGGGGTTCTCTATCTCATTTACTTGGATATTGAATTATTTCTGTAGATTTGGAAATTTTTCTACCATGATTTAGGTATACTTTTTTTAAACTTCTTGTCATCTTCTAACCTTTCCTTATCTCCTATAATTTTTAGGTTGCTTTTTTTTGAGTCATCTAGCACATGTTGGATCCGGCATGCCTGGTGTCCTCTTTCAGGCTATCACTGAGCACATCACGCATGTCTTCCAGTCCTGACAGTCTTTCCTTAGATTGGTCGTTCTTGCTGCCTATACTTTCGCTCGTGTTTTTCATATCCAAGATTCCTGCTTTGGTCCTTTTCATAATCTTTAATTCTTTACATCTGCTTATATTACATGCTCTTTGATCTCTTTAAACATTTTAACTATTTGGTTTTTGAGTTCTTTTCCTGAAACTCCCTCCACTTCAGTACCCAGGGGATCAGGTGCGGAGGAGTTAAGAGTTTCCGGAGGCATCTTGACTCCTTGTTTTCTCATGTTTCTATTTTTTTAGTGTTGAGAGTTGAAGATGATCAGTTAGGGCAGAAAATCCTGTCATTACTGTGAAGTCTTCTTCAGTTAGTATATGTGACCTAACTGGTGATGTGACCTTGACTTGGTTATCTTTGGCCTCTTTGACGGAACAGGATCAGTCTCAGTCACTGTGTGGCAAGGAGAGGATCATTATCAGTTGTGTTAGCATCTACAGAACCAACCATATATCAATCTTGTAATTTAAAACTTGTTTTAAAATTTTTGAGCTTTTTCCAATAACCCAGGAAGACAATGAGTTAGTACTGATGGAATGTAGAGGATGAAGGAAAGAGAAGGGAAGAAACAGTTCAGAAGAAATAAAGAAGAAAAATCAGACAATAGCAAATGAAAGAAAGAGATAGGACTTTGGTGATATTATTTTTATATCTGGAATGGAGAGAGGGCTGAGGGGTTTGACAGGTTACTTGTAGGGGTCGGAATAACGAATAAGAGGGAGAAAAGTATAATGGGAGGCTGAGGGAAGTGTAAGAAGGTTGGAACCAATTAATATGCTGATGGAAAGCTTGTGTTTGAATCCTCCGTACATAATTTTTGCTGAGGGTTAACTTGACATGACCACGAACAATATTATATAAACTAAAGCAGTAATTAATTCTTATTCTCTATTTTACATATACAGACATCTGTGACACAGATGAGAGAAAAATAAGAAAACTACATATACATTAAAACACAAAAGTAGAGTCTTCTCAGTCCTGTTTATACTCAGTCAGAAGTTGACTGGTGTGCTCTTTCCGTTTGGTTCAAATATAGAGAAACTTTGTCTTATATCTTTTGTGGGGCGCTGAGCTCCGGTCCTCTGAGGTGGGTTGCCTGCTGGAGTTGGTCTCCTCCTGTGACTTGCTGTCTAGCCTGCCAGTGAGGGAAGGGCCCATGGGGGTCCAGACAGACTGCTGAGGCTGCTACTCCTCACCTCTGCTCGCAGAGCTCTGCCGGCTTTCACCTGCAGCCCGTTGACATGGCTGCTGCAGGCTTTGCCTCTGTCTTATGACTGGACACTGTGCTTATATTGGAGAGGAAGAGGGCATGGTGAAACCAGTCAAGCGCCCATTCGTCCCCTGATCTCTGGAGTCATTTCCTTGATCTCCCTCTCCACCCCACCCGTGAAAATCTTTGTAGTTGCTTATGTCTGCTCTTTTTATGCCTGTCTGTGTGATGCAGTGCAGCACCTGTGACCCTGCCACCGCTCTCTGCTTTCTACCTCTGCCAGACTCTGTGTCCATGTGTCACAGAGTCTCTATCCAGCCTGTGAATGCAGTGGTGTTTAGAGCTTGGAATTCTCCTTAGAGTTGTTTGTTCATTTATTTGTTTTGTTTTTCAAGACAGGGACTTACTGTGTAGTTTAGGCTGGCCTCAAACTCATGGTGATCCTCCTGCCTCAGCCTCCGAAGTGCTAGGATTACAGGCTTGCACCGCCATGTCGGGCCGAGGAATTCTCCTTAGTATTCAGTAGCATTGGGGAAATGATGGGAGGGAGCTCTGCACACAGGTACAGAGGTCAGCAGCATTTTTGTGGGCAGTGGGAGGGGTCCTGCAAGGGTACGGAGCTCTGTGGTGTTTGGGGGACAGGGGGCAGACAAGACTGATCTTGGTGGCATTTGGGGAGGCAGTGGAAGTGTGTCTACTTTGGCCCTACTCCAGTGTCTTCTTTTTTACACCCCCACATCACACTGGTCAAGGCCACTACTTGACCCTGAAACTCATTGGCGCGTGGTTTCCTCAGTGCCTGGTTCCCAGTACCTAACTGGGACTATGCCCTTGTTCCTTCCTGACCAGGGCTCGCTGACCTACCTCAATCATGCCCTCCGAGCGATTCTCTGACGTGCACTTCCTCTGTGCCCTGATCCGAGGATGCCCTCTCTTGCGAATATCACATTTGCTGGTCTGTCTATCAGTGGGAAGAAATTTAGGACAGGTGGGCCCGGGGCAGTGGCGTTAGTCTGGGTGTGGTTTGCCGCTGCTCAGAATGTGCTTCTGTGCTTGGCTTCTTCCCTTGGGGCGTTACAGTCTTTCCCAAGGTGGTGTATTTGCCAGACCAGGTCTATAAGCAGTGCCAGGATCGCAAGGCAGCCTGGCTGTTTTTTCTAAACGCCCTGTCTTAGTCACTTTACTTGTTGCACACTTGCGATTTAAAGTCTTCCCCCAAGTCTGCTTCCTTTGCCTAGATTTCCTCTCTCCTTCCACCACGTTCTTCCTTTACTACGTCTGAACAATTCCATCTCCTCTCTCAGATCTCCCCTTAGAAATCGTTTTCTCTAGGAAGCCTTTTCTGAATCCCATACTTAGCCTGTGTGCTCCAATAGCTCCTTTTCTCTCAGTATTTAATATTCTGTAATGTAAGCACTTTGTGTGTCTCTCTTCTAATCCACTAACGCCATCACGCAGGCATGAAATCTGTCTTGTTGAAAGTACGTTCTGCAGTGCCTAGCACAGGGCCTGGTACATAGGGGATACTTAGTAAATATTCATTATATGATAATAAATAGGTAAAGGCCAGAGCAATTTCAGAATTGGTGTATATCTGAGTAAGTTTTGGGACATTACGATCTAGTCTTTGGCTAAGTGACTGTACTTATTTGTGTTCTACTTAACAGGTATATTAATTGCTTTATAGATTTGGCTGCTTGTCCCAGAGACCAAAATTTATGGGGCAAATTTAAGTGAGAAGGAATTCTCTTTTTCTCTCCCAGAGATAGACAGTCACAGACTGGTAGGTGGTTGTGCTCTATGAGATAAGAGTTAGAGACAGCTTTTTCCTACCCTGCTATGGTACCATCCGGGGATGATGCCCTTGTCTTCATGGTTCACTACCATGATAGAGTCCTAGAGGTCTAAATTTGTCCTGGAATCCTTGGAACCTACACCCATAGCTGATTTAGTTTCTTTTAGATTCTTGAAACTGATTCAGAGATGTTTTGGATCCTCCAGGGCAGCTTGAGTCTGGTTTGGAGTTATAGGACCAACCAAACTGATGAATTCCTCACTCTTTGCCCATTCGCCACTCAGCCCCAAGACTTCTCAGGAGGGAAGACCTTAAACTTGGCTTGAGTTTGGCATGTGTGCCAAGAATGCCAGCTGCTCCTTGTGCTGAGGTCATGAGCCTTTGGTCAGGGTGGTATGGTCTCCTGACACACTAACCTAGCAGGACCTTTTGGCTAGTTATAGGAGAGAAATTCCTTTGAACAGTGTTAAATATTATCCATTTTGGCTACAAGAAAAAGTTTATTACTTATTTGGTTATACATTGCCACAAAATTGACCACTGCACCATTGTCATTTCCTTAGAGAGCCTTCCTGTTGGGTTTATGTTGAGAGTAATCATTAAGTTTTATGACTAAGGTTGGAGCTGAAACCCATCCTACTCTGTCCATTCTTCCCTTGCACCACATATGCACCCACACACATGCACACACTCTATCCCTGGAGGAGAGGGAGAGAAAGGTGAGAAGAACCAGGGTAGGAGTGAGAGCTGTGTGCACCTTTGAGGCCAGCCGCTATTCATTTGTCTAGAAGAAGTTGAATAAACCATGGTAACTGCTCTTCCCCTCTCCTGCCTGCTCAAAAAAATCTTGCTATAGGTCTCACTTCAAGTCTTAGACAAAAAAGATTAGTGTGGGTCACTATGAGTTGATGCTGCCAATTTAACAAGAAAATAACAAGAACCAAAAATCTGTCTAAATTTGTTTCTGGCAAAGGCAATAAATGATATATTTTCTGCTTTTTAAAAGGACATCACCTAATTGATGCACAATCCACAATAAACTTTCTAAAGCAGTAAAATTCTCTTTGTGTTTATGTGTGTCTCTGTGTGAGTAGTCAGCATATTTGTGGCATTTTGGTTAATTTTTGTTAAAGTTATATTTCCTTTATATATGTTTTTCTTTTCTTTCCACCTTCTCAAAAGTTCTCCTTCAAGGCAGAAACTTTCCATTCTTGGTTTCATCCAAAAGACAAATATTTCTGGGAAAACACTGTGTTTAAGCTATTCAGCAATTCTGGTGTTACGTAACTGACCACACTAAGACTTTCAATTAACTCTGGCTACATTTTATTGAAGAGTGTCATAGAATAGAATAACTGGTGATAATTTTTCGAAGCTTGTATATGTTTTTAAATAGACGGGAAACTCTTAAAAATATATGTAGTATCTGTGATAATGGTGAAATGTAAAGCTCTTCTTCGAAGCACTGTAAAGTGCACCGACTCTGTGCCAAGACCAATTTAACTGTATTTGACTTTGAGAAACTTTAAGTGCAGTGATCTTTCCTTTCAGCATTGATTTCCATAACTCTAGTTCTACTTGCTCTTCCTTCCCCCTGCTCTTTTCTCTCGTCATTTTTTTTCAAGGGTGAATGTACTGAATGACAGTTTAGACTTTGTTTCTCTTTAACTAAAGGATGGATCGTGTGAATTCATGGTTTCTGACAACCTCCTGTGTATGTACTAACTTAGCACTAACCTCTTCATTTCTAGTCTTCCCCTCTTATTTAATCTTTTTTCAATATCTCCATTTTCTTCCTCCCCAGATTTTTTTTTTCCCAAAGTGGAAGCCCCTTCTTATTATCTTTTTATTTTCCTGTCCCTACCACAATACCATTTATCCTTGTGGTTGTGTGTGTGTGTGCGCGCGCACGTGTGTGTTTTGGTTTACCCACTCATTTGTTTGCATGCTGCCTGTCGTCAGACTGCACTTATTTTCTCAGATATCACTCAGATTCATTTCTTTATTTCAAAACCCTTATGTTGTTTTACTTAGTATGGCTGTTCATTACTTTGTATGTACATTACTTTAGTACCCTTCCCTTTAATAACCTTCTCTTTCCTTTAATAGTTTTCTCCACTCTAAGCTAACCTGTGGATAAGTATTAGAATCTGTAGAATCCATTGTTGATACTCTGTTTCATCATTTCAGTTTCATTTAAGAAAAATTCAAATAATCTCCACCAATTGGCTACTTTTCTTACACTGACTTACCTGGACTATGTGGTCTGCTTCCCCAACCAAATCTCTTTCCATCTCTTTTGTATGTGCCATTCTGTCTACTGGAAGATCTCGCTTCCTCCCAAAACAGGTTTCTCTTTTTCTTCAAAGACAGCAGTTAACACAGCCTTAATAGTGTATCTGGAAGTCCTTTAAAAGTGACTGACACTTGATGGATTTTCTCAGGGTCTCTCAGTGTCCCACTGCTTGGTCTGTCCTAATCTCTTAATCTGTACTTGCTAATCTTTGAATTTGTAAAATCATTTTTTCAGTCTTTTCCTTAATATCTCTTTTCTGGGATTAAAGTATAAGCAACTTTAAGATAGTGGCAGTATCTCCAATTTATTTATATCATTCAGTTACAGTAACTAAGCATTTATTGATTTCATAGCATGGCACGTATCTATCTGTCTATCATTTACTACATGTTTGGCACTGTGTGAAGTGCTAGTATATAATGGAGAGAAGAAACTGACATTACCCCTGCCTTTGTACACTCTAATGGGAGAAGCAGACATTTGTCAAATAATCTTACAATTGTACAACTGTGATGGAGCTACAAAGAGAGAGGAACATGCCATAAAAGCATATAATAGGGATATTTAACCCAAATGAGAGGAGAAAAGGAAAAGGGGTCCCAAGTAGGTAGAACTATATGCAGAAACCCTCTGACAGGAGGAGCCAGGTATGTCCAAGACATTGGCAAAGGCATAGAGCAGAGGGAGTCAGAACACATGTAGACTGAGCCGAGTGGAAGGAACCTGGAGAGGTGGGCAGGGGCCACCCCGACCAGCCCTGTAGGGGTGCAGAGAGCATACAGGCTCAGCAATGAGGAGCCATGGGAGGGGTTTCAAAATAGGAGGAGGTGGTACTGTAATCTGAAAAGTTCACTCAGAGCACTATGTGGAGAATGGAGGAAAGTGGGCAAGAAAATCAAACACAGTATTTTTCTGTGTCATGTAGCAACTCTATCAATATTGCTTATTGACTGAACAGTTTACGGAGCTTATAGTTCTCACTGTGATCACTGTATCACTGTATCATGAATTTTGGCTTCTAGCTACATCTAAGCTACTCAAAGGCTCTGATTTTTAATATCATCTCCCCTAACTTTTGCAATTCTTTGACCTGACACATAACAGTATTATTGAGTATTCACCATGATGCCAGGTACTGTGCTCAAGGCTTGATTGGGATTGTCTCAATTTCTACCATGAATCAATGAGGATGATGATTGTATCTGTGTGTGTGTGTGTGTGTGTGTGTGTGTGTGTGTTTTAAAATAGGTTTAGAGGTCTTAAAGACTTTGCTTCAGAGAAAGTGGTGGATCCAGGACTGAAATCTTGTTATCTCTGACTGAAGAGCCCTTACTTACTCTTAGCCACTTTGTTATAGCTGTTCTACTTAATCTGAGTTCTTTTTTTTGCAATATTCATTTGTTTTCACAGTTACTGGTACATTTCAGATGTACATAATAACATTCATTATAGGGAATTTGTACCTGTACATGATTTATCTTGCTTCTACTTTTTTTTCCCTAAAAAAAAGTGAATCTCAGTTTTCAGTACCATTGCAATACTATTGTTATGCAAAAGGAGATTCCTTCAGCTTTGAAAAAAGAGATTTGGCTAATTTCCCAGTAACTCTTTCCAGAATGTTGGTCAAAGCCCTTCATGGCATCAGGTCACTTACTCATCTCCCCATCTTGCAGTGATTTTATTATGTATCTCACAACCTGGCATTATGTCTGAGCTAATGGTCGTGTTTTGATCTTCTCAATCATGTGAACAAACTTCTGGCTGAATGTCCTTTTTTCTTTTTAGAAATCTATAATTAGATGAGCTAATAATGCTCATTAGCTCAAGTTACAAAGAGAATCTCGGTACTCAACTACCTCCTCAGGAGCATCATCAATTAAGAGTAACTGCCAACAGTTGGTAAACTAGTAGTTGACAAATGTGCTGTCATGGCCGGAGGAGCCCTCTGCCTTTGGCCCAACATCTGTAGAGTACAATTTGCATGTACGCATTTCTCTGTCTTCATTTTCTGTCCCCTAGGGCAGCCTCTTCTGTCCTTGTAGTAGGGTCTATCTCAAATTGGCTTGTAATTTGCTTGCCTAAATAGAAGAAACCAACAACAGAGCACTGAGAATTTTAACTCAGTCCTTAGACTATTTCTGTGATAATAAAGTCAGTTTGGTCTCTCAGAAAATAAAAACAACTGCCTACTGCTTAACAAGTGTTCAAAAGATCATTCATCTTTAACCAACCATGACCGGCTCCTTACCCTTTGCAAAGAAGGTTGAAAGTTCAGTCAAAAGTAGGTGGATAGGGCACCTGCAGGGTTTTTTTGTTTTTGGTGCTGGCAGTTGAACTCAGGGCCTCATGCATGCTGAGCATGTGCTTTAGCACTGAGCTACACCCCCAGTCCAACCCTAGTTTTCTTGGGTGGAAACAACTGTAACAGAGTGCCCAGATGATAGTGGGAGATTGAGCATGGAAAGTTAGTTGGTAAGCAAACCTGGGGAACAGGGAGATACATTTTTATGCGGCCGTTCAGAGGATTAAGTATTGGAGTTTTGACGATATTTTGATCTTGCTGGAAGAAGGAATTAAGAAATAACAAATTTATTTGCTTATGTCCTCTTCCAAAAGTTTATTTTTGGATCTGTAGATAGCTGAAGATATAATTTATAAATAAAGCATTAGCAATTGCATCGAAAAGCTACTACCAGTGAGTGGGAATGGCCTTCAAATTAGTCTGGGTAATGCTTGGACGCAGGTAGAGACAGTTTATGCTCTGTAGCCTAAAAGCACGAAGGGGAATTGTGACCACTACTGATTTACCTTTCTTCACATAGTTATTACTATCACAAGGCCCTAAGTTCGATCCCCAACACTGACCCCCTCCCCTGGCAAAAAAGAGGAGTGTTTACCTCTAAACTTTTGACTGGGCCTAGGACATCATAGTCCAGCCCCGAGCCCGAGCATGGCAAAGCCAAGGCCTTATTATTTCTTATCAACTTACATTGATATCTTCAAGACAAGTTTATTTTTAAAATGACTTTATTGAGGCATGAGTGACACGTAAAATACTGAACATATTTAATGCATACAAGTTGATGAGTTGGGGATAAGTATGTACACTGAGAACTGCAAAACATTATTGATCTTTTAAAAACACTTAACCTGTCCTCTCAGGACCCTGCTAGGTTATGCATAGGCTAATCTGGTAAATAAATTCAAACTGAGTCTTAAACAATTTACTAATTTGTCCTTCCCACATATTGACTGGGAGTATTTTGATCCAAATATACTGGTAATAAGGTAGTACTGACTACACTGCCTAGAAGTGAAATACTTTTAAATAAATCTTAAAAAAAACTTGTAAACTACAACATTTGATTATTCTGTGTAGTATAAAGCTAGCCTTTTGTTGTTGTTTTTATTTTTTGCAGAAAAAGATTTGTACAAAATTATGTAGGTTATCAGGCGTAAATACAAATAATTATTCTTAAAAATTCTCTGGATTTTTCATTTTTTTTTTTGTACTGGGGATTTAACCCAAAACCTTCACACTGAACTATATCACCAGCCCTTTAAAAATTTTTTTGAGACAGTGTCCTGCCAAATAGCGCAGTTGCCTAGGCTGGGCTTGAACTTGCAGTCCTCCTGCCTCAGCCTTCCAGAGTGCTGGGATTATGGTTTTCTGAAATTTTAATGTAATTCCATGAGACAAGATCATTTGAGATTTTCCTACATTGCATACACAGCACAACTTTTCATGAAATTTAGGTCAATATAATTTTCTAGAAAGTGTAACATAAAGAAAATGAAACTTTTTGATCATTTGCCATGTACCAGATGATTTGTGTACATTATTTCATTCAGTCGTCTTTCAAATTCTATGAAGTGGATATTGGTCCCATTTTACAGACAAGGAAATGTAGGTGCAGGAAATAGTGTCCAAATTCATTGTAACTGTAATCTTGGATTTGAAGCTGGATCTATGGCTCTACCTTTGACACACCAAGTGGCCAGACAGGACATCTGGGGAGGCGAGTAGGGTGAGGAGATGTAGAACCTGAGCGGGGCCTTATGTCCTGCAAGCTGCCCTGTCCAGGAAGGGGGTGCCGGGCAGGGTGAGGGTGAAGAAATTGTCTGATGTCTCTGACAATTTTGGAAAATTTGTGGAAAATTTTCAGTAATCCCCAAATTTATACACAAAAATCAGGTTAAAGTGGTGGTAAAATTAATCTTGTGAGTTGCTAAACTGTCCCCAGTTCCATTTGTGGTCTTCATTGTCTCTAGACACATCCCTGGGGGTTCCAAGCATTGCTTAGCAGGTGGGGCCTCCACATGAATTTCCCCTGGCTCTGGGCACACCCACTCCTGTCATCACAGAAGGACCTAGTCTGTGTGGTTTTCAACAGAAACAACCGCTTCGGTATGGTAAAAAGAGCATTCTCTCTACACAGTTCCCAAGCCCTGTAGGCTCTGGTTGTATAAGGGGAATTTAACTGGGTGACTTGAAGGTATTCTCAAGTGTCCAGACGTCTTAGTTACTTTTCTTGTTGCTGCTGAGACAAAATACCCGACACCCAAAGTTAAAGAAGTTTTTTTAGCTCGCAGTTTGTAGAGGTTTCAGTCCATAGTTGGCTGGCTCTGAGGCAGGGTGGCATGGCAGAGGGGTATCTCAGAGGAGAAACTGCTCACGGCAGCAAGGCAAGGGAGGGATGGACAAGCCTCTTCCTGTCCCTTATAGTTTATCCAAACTACCTGCCCTTAGGGCGGGCAGCACTCCCACCTTTAATCCTTAGCTCCTTTGGTCCTAGTATCACATCCTTGATCCAGGCAGAGCTATGCCAGACCAATCAGTGGACTAACTAAGAAATCACACTGTAGATCCAGCCCCACCTACGACTGAATGAGGCTTTGAGGGGACATCTACAAACAAACCGTAACATCAAAAGATCTTTGTGTTTTCTTTATGTGCCTTGCTGTCATTTATTCCTCTGTTTTGGGAAACTCAGCACACTTGATTCTCTAACTTTTCAGCTGTGGATACATTTATTATTAACTAACATCCAGTCTTTTGTCTTAGCATGGCAAAGATCCCCACCCCCTTTTAATTTAAAGGTGATTAAATTCACTTAGGGTGAATAGTATAAAGCACATGAGTGAGCCCTGAAGGTTTCTGTAATTGGCATGGAATTCTGGCAGGTGCCAGATTTGATTGTATCTGTTGCTGTTGGTTTATTAAAACTGGATCTTAGAAATGCAATCATCTTTTATCCTGACACTGATCTTTCCGTTATGATAAAATTCCCTCTGGCAGGCATCCTGTATAAGGGCTTTTCCCTGGGGTGGCTCCCCCGCTGTGTCTCTGCTGTACACACAACCAACTCAACCCAGGGCGCTACGCACAGACGGGCAGAACCTCCAGGGCCACGGATGTCCCATTTTCCATACTGTCAGGCACAGCAAAGCCCTTCTCAGCTTTGTCCCCTTCCCACCCACAGCAGCCAGTGACTCAGTGTTTGAGCCTTATCAGAGTGGGTGGTGGAAAGAAGTCCAGAGCGATTTCCTGTTGGGAGGCTGCCGGTCAGGACAGGCTACAGCCCCTGGGCATGGTTTTTGGATATCCAGGTATCCTCTGACCTTATCTTTTGTTCTAACGAACAATTTCTTGGTTTCTACAATCGCTGGTCTCAGGAAAGTCGCTCCGATTTAACTATTCTCAATGCAAAATAGCTAACAGAAGTGGTTCTGGTCCTCGCCTCCCTTCGTTTCTTTTAGCCAAGGAAGGAGAAGACACGCTTGCACCCCCCCTCACACACATGGTTCTGTTTTGGCACCTGGTAGCCATCAGGAAAACCTGATAAACTTGAAAGGGTTGTTTCTCGATCCCTTCAGAGCTGGAGAAATGATTTCATGCTGACTTTATCCACGGGATTGAAGAAAGGGAGAGTGCGCTCGCAAGCACAAACAGGAAAGCCTGACATCACGGAGCGGCGTGGGGAGGAGTCTGCCCTCCTCGCCGCCCGCTCGCCGCGCTCCCTTTGTGGCCCGAGTCGCGCGCACCGGCGGCGGCGGGCAGCGCGGCGCGTGTCGGTGCCGGGCCGCTCGGGACTCGGGCCGCCAACGGCAACGCGGGCTGAGCCGGCAGACGCTGCGCTGGCCTCGGAGCAGGGCGCATCATGCGGCGTCCACGAAGCGGAGAGAAAACTGAGAATGAAATTGCTTTGGCAAGCTAAAATGGTAACGAGAGCTCTCTGCTTCTCCCCAGGCTGCTCTGATGGGGAATCTTCTCCCGCTTTCCCTGGGCGTGTTTGGACTCTCGGAGCCAGCGAGCAAGCGAGCGGAGCAATCCGATCCCGGACTTGCGAGCTGAAGCTTTTCTCATTCTGCTTTGTATTCCTCCTTCTCTGCGATTCTTCTCTCTGAACGATACCTACTTTCTCAGCCTTTGCCTTGGGGGTGTCTGGGCAGATGCTTGTCAGGAGAGGAGAACTTTGAAGGGAAAAGAGCTGTTCAGTCTGGGGGACCGCCGAGCGCTTCTGCGTTCCAGCAGCCCTTTAACCCCAGCTCAGAGCTGGCGACAAGGAAATGCAGGGGGTCGCTGCAGAAATTCTAGTTGAAGCCCCATGATTTTGTGTTGCTTTTTCTGCACTTGCCAGATTATTTTACGGAAATAAAAGCTTCCACCTCCGCTAATAAAAGGAGAAAAAGACGTGCAAAGCATTTCACTTCCAAATGAGCGAGGACTCTTGGCATATAAATATTTGTTTGTGTCTGAGTTTCTTTGAGTCACTTTATAAAAGTACAAACTTTTTTGACAGATGAGTTATTTTTCTTTTCACTTAAAGGGGGAAAAGTTAATCAAGACTAAGCCACAGTTTCTTTATGAAGAAAAAAAAGACTTAAAAAACTATTTAAGATATGTGAACAGGTCTAGGAGAAATAATTCAATGGAAAAGTCCGGCGATCCTGATACCACAGGAAGGGGATAGAGCCAAGAAAATCTCAGTGTTCCCTCTATTGCAGTGTGTCTTGTACTGCTCTGATTGAAATATTTATTTTGAACAGCCCATCTTGTGCCCTGAGTGCTGTTGTAAGCAGCAAAGCAGCTGGGATAGATTGTGGTTAGCAGAGAGGAAAAAAAAAATACTCTTTTTCTTTCTCTTTATCCCATCCTTGGCAGAGCTCGATTCAGGATTGGGGTGAAGAGGTAGAGGAAGGCGCTGTTTACCATGTCACCCTCAAAAGAGTCCAGATTCAACAGGCTGCCAATAAAGGAGCAAGATGGCTAGGGGTGAGTAAAACTGGACAGATCTCAAACTTTGGAATTTCGGTGTCTGTTGTTCTGTGAGTATCATTATTATTTAGCAGAGGCAGCCCCCCCCACCTTTGACTAAAAAAGGAAACTACTAATGACCAAGTGTTTGCACTAGCTGTAGAGGGCTGTTTCTTTGCTCCATGTTTTCCAAAGCATCTTTCTTAGCTTTGTCAATAATTCAGAACCTCTCAGAAACATCTTGAGGTATTTGGCCAGTAGGTTGGGGGTGGAGTGGCTGCAAGTGACACGCAGCGTTACAGGCCAGAAAGCAGCACTCTGTCAGATAAGAGCCATAAGCAACTTTGCCCAGATGGCACCCTTTTCTCTCCCTGCCCTCCACCTAGGATGCTGACTGCCTCCCCTATTCCCAGAATGCCCAGAATGCTCAGGGGACAGGCCATTCCAAGTCTGTTTCCTTTGAGGGGGTGGCAGGTTTCACATTGTGATCTCCTTTCTATAGCCCAAGAGGAGGCAGAGGCATTGCTTAAACCCTCAGCTTCACATATAGAGTGTGAAGAGTTGGGGGGCCTTTGGAAAATTGCTGCTTCTATAAACAAGACTCTTTTCCACTGAGATTTTAAGTATTGGATAGGGTCATGTGAGTTCTTAATTTCCTTAGTAGATCTTTCAACACATTCCAAATCAAGGCGCTGTGTAAAGCGGAAAGCTTGGCAACAGGATTACTGCTTGGGCAAACATGAACACGTGGAAGAAAGAGGATGTTCTTGATCTGGAGATAGAAGTCATTCTGGGATAGTGCGGTGAGAGGGATGGGAGTATGCTTTCTACTGGTCTGATTTTAGTCACCCTCAGACTTCACAGGCAATAGGCTTCAGGGCATCCTTACTGGCTTTGAGTTTGAGAAAATTCAGAATGTTTGGAGCAACATTATAGGTGGAGTGTGATGGAGGGCAGGAAGCAAAACTGCCCAGAGCCTCATGAAAGAGTAGAGGCAGCGTGGGACTTGTACGTCTTGGAGTTGGCAGGGGACTGGCTGTGTGTGCTGACACAGGCCTTTGTTGCACTGGCCTTCCCCAGCGGCTTCAGCTCGGGCCTTCCCTACAACTGTACCTGGGCCCAGATTGCACCCACTGGGGTAGTAAACTTAGTGACCTTGCAGGTGTGGTCAGGAAAGATCCTTTCCAGTGGACATTAGATGTCTTCACTTATCAGGGAGGAACCTTACTGAAAATATGATTTTAAAATTATGTGCATCCCAAGCAGGCCTGATAGGGAGAGCAGAGCTAGAGTTCTGACAAGTCTTCACTTCTTTGTGGTGGTTGTGTGTAAGTCTTTTACTTAAATGTGATGTTGATGTGGTTTGGCCTGTCTGGCTATTTCAGAATGATTCACAATTTCTGAACCAGTTCTGCTGTTGGGTTGCTTGCCTCTTTCTGGTGACACTGATATTGCTTGGGTGACAGTTTTAGTTTTCAGCCAAATATAGTAGCAGTGAATATCATGGAGGGTGTGGAGGGGTTCACTCTGTGGGTCCCATACATGTAAACTATCATTCATTCATTCAGATATCTAGTTATTTAATAATTCTTACCGATATCCATTTCCTTTCTTCTCTACCCGTTTCTGTGTTCTTAAATTTATACAGAGTTCAAAGGTTGTTGACCCTGGATTTAATAGTAGACCTCAATACTGAGAAGCAGGATGACATGAGAAACTTGGTTGTGGTTGATGGAGGAATCTTGTGATTTAGTGCTACTACCCTGCTTCTCAAGAGCTGATTCTTAGAGCTTTCCACCTCTGACCCTCTGACATCACTTCTTCTTGTTGGTGTTTTTTTTTTTTTTGGTTTTTTTTCTAATTAGGTGTCCTACGAAGAAGCTCTGTTTTTGTCCTTGGAAATTCCAGACTTAATTAAATGTGACTTAACCAACAGAGCCATAGCAATTACAAAACCTTTTTCTTTAGAATAGAGTGGCTTTGCAATTGTTTTATATTATTCTGGTAACCTTTTCAGAATTCTTCAAAGTAACCAGTTTTAGAGTTAACTAGAGATTCAGATTAGGTGAGGAAATTATTACAGTATGACAACCTTATAAGGAAGGTGGTATTATGAAAATCTCTCTGTCTCTCTGTCTTTCTCTGTCTCTGTCTCTGTCTCTGTCTCTATTAAACTAATGCCCAGAGAAATTAAATTGTGTGCCAGGGCCACACATCCAGGAAGTTTTGAGCCAGGATATTTACTTCTTTGCTGTTATGAACTGCTTCGAACCGTAAAGCTGTTTACATAGTAGTAGAAGAGAACATTGGCTCAAAAGAACAAGATTGCTTATGGTGCTTTTTCCCCTAGAGTCTGCTCTTCGTGCAAGGCTTGAGAGCTGTGGCTTTCTCATCTTCTTTATGCTTTTGATGGTCAACTTGAGCTATGAATTGAGAGATGTGTTATGAGATGTGTGCCTTGTTGACAAGCTCTCCATTTTGGATGTGTAAAGCATGGTACACTAAAGACATGTACGAGGTTATATACACATGAGTGTGGGTATAGACTTGTTATGTGTCTGGAATGTTATTCAAAAAGCCTAAAAGATGACATACAATTATCATGTTTTCTCATGCTAAGACTCAAAACATAACCAAGATTCACTTTTGCAAAGTATTGGAAAATAATTACACATACTTAGATATGAAGTATCATATAACCCAAAACATTTAGGTCATTCTTTTTAAATTTGTTTCTTAAATTTTGTGTTTAGTTGATCTCTTGAAGTAAAAGAGTGTGTCTTTCATGGTAACGTAACACTGTGGCCTGGTTTACTTATACATGCAGCTGTGGTCTTGCCCATTGGCAGTGAGGTTATGTTGGCAACTTTGAAAAACCAAATATTGAAATGCTGACCCATTTTTCCTTTATAATAACATCTTAGGCTGGGATAATTTTACCTATACCTCTTGTGGAAAAATGGCTCTGATTATAGAATATAATCATAAAATCAAAGTATTTGGAGGAGAAATTAAAAAGTAATCTCATCCAGCTATTCGCTTAGCCTGTAGAGTGTCTGATGATTTTTAGAAGGGCAGATGGTCACAACTTGGTATTTGTCGTTGGTCCTAGGATTGTGATTATTTATTGACAGTGATATATAGAATCAGTTAAGAAAATACCAATCTTCTCTGGAAGCAGGAAATGTATGATTTTTAGGAAGAATATTCAGAGTGACAGAGGAAAAGAATTTAGGGAAGGGGCTTTGGTGTCTTCAGAATAGGTCAGATTCAGGGTCTAGAAAAATGTTTCAAACCCAAGATAAGTTCAATATGTGGATATTTGTTTCACAAATAGTACTGTTAGTGCGAGGCCAACTCTGCAAGGTTTGTGGGAAGTGGATGAACCAATGGACAATCATGTGGCTTTTCTCAACTCATCACATCTGTGGTCCCCTGGTCCTTGTGGTGGGCCCCAGTGCCTCTCTTCCCTGTGTCCAGTGTTCATCACACTCGTTCCTGCAGAGGCTCTTGGCAAATATTTGTTGGGCCGAGTTAAGAAGCTTGATAACTAGGAGATTGGTAAAGATAGTGAACTAGGACACAAGACTGGAGAATACAGAAATAAAAGGAAGCCAGGCATGGTGGCGCATGCCTATAATCCCAGCACTTGAAAGGCTGAGAGGAGAATGGCTGCAAGTTCGAGGTCAGCCTGGGCTACATTGTGACATCAAGGTCAGCCTGAAATACATAGTGAGACCCTGTCTCAAAAAAATAAATAAATAAATAAAAGGAAGTGGAAATCTGGATAGAATGTAGTGTTTGGGTGACTTGTGGCCCATCAGTGGGTTATATGAGTGTAGTGGTAAGATTACCATTTGTGGCATCTTGACTAAAATGCGGACTCTCAGTTGCTGCACCATTTGGACTGTGCCATTAGTACTGTTAGTGCGAGACCAACTCTGCAAGGTTTGTGGGGAGTGGATGAACCTGGCATGCCTGAGCCTGGCATGTCAGTGGTGTTGCCCCTATAAGCACACAGTCCCTTGAGTTCTTAGCTAGCCTCACTCGTGGGGATCTTCTCTGATCCTCTGAAATCTGTCCCTTCTGTGGGTTTCAGAGCACTCCATACCTTCCTGTCTACTGTTTATCTTACTGTCTTGTAATTGCCAGTTTGTTTGTATCCCCCACTAAATCCCAAACTTGCAACTGTGGCCATTTAGTTGGCAGAAACTCAATAAATACTTATTGAATGAATAGATGAAGCTTCATCCTTCTTTGACGGACTAAAATTGTTTGATAGATATAAATGTATGGTTGCTTCTCATTTAAAACTAAATCAGCGCGAAAATGTTAGTTTATAAAGAGGAGGAGAGAGGGTTATGGGAGTAAAAAAGTCAATTAGGTAATGACTGTAGTTGTCCTGTCCTTTCTGGAACAAAGTGGGGCGCAAAGATAGAAATTATTCATTTTAACAGAAATTCCCCGATGACTTTTAAAACCAAGAGGTACAGTTTGCTTATTGCTGAGCATTGAGGAAAGAAAGCAATGCATGAGTTAAAAAGTGCTGGCAAGCATTACAATGATGTGTGGTTTGAGAGTGCAGGAGTGGGATTTTAGAATTATAAGGAGATAAGCCCTAGAGGAGCCTTTAGTTTATGGTTGGTCATCCTTGTTTTCATCTAGGAAAACGGGCCCTTGGGTTGTATTATTTGTGTCTGTTGGAATGTTTAATTTAGGCTTTAGAAATTAAAAATTAAAATTTAGCAACCATCGGTAAATGAACCAACTAGTATTTTTCATTTTGACCTTGGGAACTTGTTTCTAAAATAATCCAGTTTATGGGAGCCTACACCAATCAAGAAAATAGAGTAAATTTGATTGCTTGAGATATTATTACATTGGTACCTTTCACTGCTTTCAAAATCTGTTGGGATCTGTGTAAGAAATATGTAGCATGTAATCAAGAATATCCATTTCAGTTCACAAAACTAGGGACTACATGACTATCCCTAGCAAATAACAGCATCAATGTAAAAGGTACATTAACTCTTCATGTAAAAGTACATTCTGCTAAATTAATATCATGAATACATTTCATTCTTAGTTCTATGACAGTCTAAGGAAAAAGTCTCTTGGGGTTATATATTTAGAAAGAAAATGAAAGAAATAAGGTAAACTGTGTCTTTCATTTTAGCACTTAGTTGGAATTTTTACTGCCTTATCCCGCTTATTTTAGTTTCCTTCGTTTGTGGCATACACATCCTTGTAAATTTCCCCATCCAAATCAGATTTTCTTTTCTTATCTATCTACCTGTCTGTTTATTGCAGTGCTGGGGACTGAACTCAAGGCTTCATGCTTGCCAGACAAACACTCTACCCCCGAGCTGCATTCCCAGTTCTAAATAATCGCCATGTTATAGTGACTGTCTTACACATTTCATGTTAAGTATGAAAAACATGCTAAATTAGTAAAACATTTGAATTCTACCCTGGTATATTTTTTGCAGAAAAAATTGATTTTTATAAACAGCAAGAAAAATATTGGTTAAACGGTGGGGGGAAATAAATGTTGCTTCATTCCGGTAGAGAAAGTCAGCTCGCTCAGTGTCTGCTTGCTGAGGGGTGTAGCCAGCTCCACAGAGTAGATTTGGAGTGCGCTGGTGTCTCTGGCAGTTTCTAGGTCATTTGCGGGTAAACAGATTGAGTGTGAACTCGCTCACTGCTGCAGCTTGTCTTGTTTCATGCTGCCGTCCACATCTGAGCCTGCTGACCTCTCCTTTGCTAGCATTCTGCGATTCATCCAAAGCCACTTTATTCCAGACTCTTGTTACATATTGAGAGTAACATGAACACTCCTTGTTCTGAAGGAGCATCCAGGCAGCGGAGAAAGTTACAGTGACCACAATACACGTGGGAAGTGTGACCCCATCTAGGGGAGCCCCGCAAGGGGGTGTCACACTGAGGTGCGACGGAAGGGCAGGTTGCCTGGGAAGGCTGCGCAGAAGAGAGGTGCTTTCAATGGCTGGTTGACAGGTGAGTAGGAGGCCCTATTCCAGCCTGTGGGGAGTCCTGGAGGCCCAAGAGGAGACTCCTGAATGAGGCTCAGCCTGGGGAAGAGGAAAGGGTACCTGGTGGGAAAGTGACAGGAAAGGGGGCTGGGAAGAAAGGCCTGAGCCACATCATCAAGAGTGTGGTTCTCAGCATGGAATGGCTAGCTATGGAATTTGCTTCATGCTGAACACATGTAATCAGTGGAGAGTTTTTAAGCAGGATAATAGGGTCAGATTTGCACTTTAAGCCAGTTATGGTGGGGTACACCTGCAATCCTAGCACTTGGGAGCCTGAGGAAGGAGGATCACCAGCCTGGGCTATGTAGTTAGTTCAAAGTCAGCCTGGACTTCATAGCGAGACCTTGTCTCAAAAAACAAACAAACAAAGCAAAATGAAACAAAACAAAACAGAAAAAAATAAAACAGCTTTGCCTTTTAGAGCCATGACTGACAGCTGCAGGGTCGATGCACTGGAAGGGAGCCAGGCTGGAGGGGGCTTTAGTGGTAATGAAGTGAGGAAAGGGAAGAGGACCTGAGAGGAGTGCAGAGGTAAGGTGCGGGTGGGGAGGTGTGGAGGAAGGTGCGAGGGTGAGACGGGAGTGTTGGTGGGGTGGAGCCCAGGCATCTGGGCTTGAGGGGCAGATCAGCGAAAGCCTTCTGGGGTTTTGGGACCAGTGTGATCCTCCTCTTTTCGGGTCAGATGTACTGGGGACTTCACATCAGGTTTCATTGACGTAATACACTAGAAAAGGGCTACTTTGCCGTGAGAAGGCCCTGCAGAAAAACCAGATCTGGGCGTGCCTGACATGTCCTGTCTAGAGACGGAATCTCAGCACGGGCTCCCAGGAGCAAGACAGAAAGGGCCACCTGATGTCTCAGGCTCCAGATGTCTGCTACAGTTGGTGCTTCCTTTTCTTCTCTTTTCCTTTCAAGCCTTATGTTTTCCTACAAGCTAAACAAATTGAATCTGTAAGTCACAGAGAGAGAATAAATATGAAACCCACAGAACTATGATTACAGAGTTTTATTTTAGACAACAGCCTTTAGACTTATAATTGTGTTGTTAGGGACACATGAAATTTTATGGTTAGGTGTCCTGGTCTTTTTCCCTTTCCCTGCTCAGTGTTTTTAAACCTCTGGCACTGTTTGTCCTAGCTGCTGGCATTGCTGCTCTTGAAGGCTCACTCTGATAGCTAGCTCTACTCCTTGTCTAAAAGAATCATTTTAGTACAATCCGTCGCTTCTCTAGGTTACCACTACCACTTCTCAGTCTTTTTCTCTCTGTCTCTCTTAAACACACACTTACATGTGCACACACACAGCCTAAATATTAAAATGTCTTTTCACATTTTGTTTTTCCGGATTTGGTGCATCTTTATGATTTCAATCAATGGTCTCTTCCATATAATTGATTGAAGCTTGACTTTGTCACATTTTGCTTGGTTTTCCTCAGTTGTGTCATTATTGTGATTGCCTGATTAATTTTACTCAGAACTACTTTTAGTTTAAAAACATTTAAGACAAAAGAAGAAAGGAAGGGACAAGGGTAGAACAAGCCCAGTTAGCCTCGTGCAGGGAGAGAAAATCATATCATTTACCATTGATCCTTTTATTTAACAGTGTAGAAAAATGTGCCTTTTCACTGACGTGGCTGTGCCCTGTATTCTGATGCTTTGGGTCTCTGGTTACATTGGTCCCTCCAAGCCACCTTCTCCTTTACACTGTACAGCACGTGACATCTGAGGGTAACACTGGTGATGGCTGGGTGTGGGGTGGAGTGTTGTTGGTGGTCCTAGATTTTTTTAAAACTCTTATAAAAAAGATTCATTACTCTACATTTTCTAGCGTTTAATTGCTTATGCCATCTGTGGTCCATTCATTTGAATTCATTTCAACACAGTTAATCTTATTCTATGTGAGCGCCCCTCCAAGTCTGTTTGCAAAGTACTGAACTATTCAGTTTTTTTGTTTTAATTTCTTTCTTGGTGGCTTTTCTTGGTGGCTTAATTTCTTTCTTGGTGGCTCTTCTTTTATGAAGCCAAGGCTGAGTCTTTTCAGTTTCATCATTCTAAAGATAATTCAAAGGCCTGGACCATACCTTTTCTGCTAAAAGTAGACGCCTTTGGTCACTCGCACCAGCTGAGTCTCTCTGCAGCCCTCTTGCCAGTGCCTCTTCCTTAGGTGTGTGTCCTCCTCATGCCCATGACTCCTGTAGTGTCTGATGCCGGAGCTAGAATCTGTGGACCATTTTTATCTAACAAAAGGACATTTAATGGATATAGGTAAAAAGAACTGAAACTGGATTAGATCTTGACTAAAAATAAAATGCTTTATAGGCATGCTTTCTTTTTCAAGTAAAATTACCATTTGAAGTTGTTTATTGAGGCGTCTGATACTCCTAAATAGAAAACTCAGGAGAGTGGAAGCATGTGGTTAGTTTATGAAGCACAGGGAAAAGATTTGCCAATTCTGTCCAAAGATTGACTCCTCCCAATGCACAGTGCAATAAACAGGTCCATTTTCCAATGACTTAACTAAGTATCGACAGAACCCAGCACCGTGAGAGCCTGAGTGGAGAGTTAGTGTCTGGTTTTTTCTGCCCTGCTAGGCCCTTTGTAGGTGCTGGCACATTCTTGCTGTCTTTCCTTCCCAGGGCATTTCCGGTGGGACCCTGGGAAGGGAAGGTAACTTTGCGAACTGGTCAAGAGTCTGCACTTTGGAGCTAGACACACCTGAATTCAAAACTTACCTCCACCACATGTGAGTCATGTATGCGTGAGCTGCAGAGTTGCTGAAGCTCTCTGAGCTTGGGGCCCTCACATGTAAAGTGGGGGTGATGCCAACGGCTTCCTGAGAAATTGTTGCGAGGCGCAAGTTAGCCTGGGAGGGGGTGGCAGTGTCCCTAGCATACAGCGCTCACTCTCTCACTGGGTGCTGGGGCTCTTCTCAGCCCCCCCTTCAGGGCCCTTGTTTGAGCTCTACCATGGAACCTTCTAGATGCCTGGGTGGCTTCCTTCCATGTGCCTCCTGAAGTTTGGGGTTGTACGTAACCCAAGATTGCTTGGTTAGAAAGCAGCATTGGCAAAGTGTTAAGATGTGTTCCTGACACTGCTGCCTCATTCTGCACACCTGAGAGGAAGGACTAGCCACAGCAGTGTTTAGTGACTGTTGTTTATTAGAAGTAGCATCTTTTGTGCTTTCTCTGCCTGTGCAGTGAAATATGGAATTATTCCTCAGGCTCCAAAATTTTGCATTTCAAATTCCTTCAGTTTTTTTGTAGTTAATTTGTTGATGTTCTTATTTTTGTATTTTAAAAATCAATCTTGTTATTTAACGATAGGTAATACTCTGTCTTCTGTAGTTGCCATTTCTGATGGAAAAAATGAGGTGAGAAACAATTTCTCTAAAACCTCTTGGTAACCATTATGCTAGTCTTAGGTAGATATAATTTAGAATGCTAACAAATTGTGCTTGCAGCATAAATTTCAAGTCCTCAGTTACACTGCACAAGATGAAGATAAAGTTTCCAACCCAACATGGTGGCACATGCTGGTGATCCCGGCACTTGGGAGGCTGAGGCAGGAGAATTGCTCTGAGTTTGAGGCCAGTCTGGGTTACATAGTGAGACCCTGTCTCAAAAAACAAAAACAGGCTGGGGATTTAGCTCAGTGATTAGAGTGCTTGTCTTGCAAGCACAAGGCCCCGAGTTTGATCCCCGGCACAAAAAAAACAAAAAAACCAAAAAAACCAGAAAACAGAAAAAAGATAATGTTTTCTACCATGCCACCTGTAAATTAGCTGATACAATACTTGAGCCCCGAACCAGGAATGTGCCATTGTTCCAGAGGGAATAGTCTATGTTCTTTCTTCCCATCTGCTGATTACCTGTGATATCTCCATGCTCAGCTAGGGGCGGTTGCTATCACCGATATTCTAGGTGCACTGAGAATGCAAACAGCTGAGCTTCTCTGTATAGACTGGCTGTGGGAAAGAATATCCCATTCTTAGAGGATTCCAAAGACAGTATCAGTGAATATCTTACATATGAAAACTTTCTGCCTATATGTTCATCAGCAGGTGAATTGATAAAGAAAATGTGGTATTTGTACACGATGGAGTACTTCCTTGCCATAAAGATAAGCATGAGTCATTTGTAAAAAAAGGGATACACCTTGAGACCATAATGCTAAGTGAAATAAATCAGACATATGAGTTTAAATATCACATGGTTTCTCTTATATGAGAAACTCAAAGAAGAAATTAAAAGCACAATAAAAGATAGATAATAGGAAACAGGGAGACAGATCTTTTTCAAGTGGGAAGGGGATCAAGAGGCGGAGGGAGGGGTGCAGAGAGGAGGGAAGGGGAGTAAAAAGCATTAAGATGTGTTATGTACACGTACCAGCTCCACACAATGATATGATCATTATGCTTTGCAAACATGTACTAATAAAAATTTAAAAATAAAACTTTCTATTTTCTCTTTGTCTCTTTGATTCTCCTTTTTTTCTTGTACTTTTTAATTTGTTGCAGAGAGTATGGTAAAGTTAATGTGCCAAGGAATGGAAAATGCTCCCAGCCTTACAGCGCTGCTGGAAAATTGACTTTGGTTGGAAGCCAAATCTCAGTGTAAGATTTGAACTCATGACCCAATGCCAGAGGCAAGAACGTTACCAGAGGGCCTACACTGACCCTCATAAGATGCAGGCGTTTAAAACACGTCCTTTGAGTAGTCCTGGGCTGCTGTTTCTGTTTCCGTTTCTTTCTCCATTCTTTCCTCTGCAGTGTCGCTGGCCTCCTTGCTGGGAACACAGTTGTAAAGATCTGTTTTTCTCGCTGTCTTTCCATTTGCTTATTACAGATGCTTCCTTCTTGCTTTCCACCTCTCCCGTGTAAGTTCCTTTTTTTGTTCTTGTTCCTTCCTGTCCTTCTTCTGGATTAAAAATAGTCTCCAGGGTCTTTGGCTGCTTGGCCACGATTCTGACCTTCCTTCTATTCATGTGGGTTCCCCCCAAGTGTCTTCCAGTCCTTTCCTATTCTCTCAAGGTGCTTGGAGTCCAGCATCCATTCCCTGTTAGTTTGTGCCAGTTTTCAGCTGACTTGTGGAGCTGCTGACCCTTGTACTCAGAACTGTAACTGAAAATTAAATCTCTTGTACAAAAATGCTTAAAAAAGTGCTTAATAAGTGATATGCTCACATTATGCATTACTGACAAACACTAAATTTTCTCTTTGCTGACTCGGTGAGTGGTGCTGAAGGGGAAGGGACTCAGGATGCTTGTGAGCGTCATTTTTGACACCATCATCAGCTGAGCCCCAGGACAGCTTGCAAACAGCCTGCCGTTAAGGGGTTCTGGGAGTCCTGCTGCTGCTTTGCTCCTATAAAAGTTTCTCAGGAAGCTAAAGTTGACTTAAGTGTTTCTTCATGAACATTCTTTGGTTAGAGCTGGAGGATTATGATACTCTTTTTAAAAATGTCTTTCTGTCCAGTGTTGATCCAGACAGTCCACAAAAGAGTGTCTGCTTGCATGATAAAAGCTTGTAAAACTCTGGATGACTGGGCTAAAAAGTGCTGATGGTGGCAGTCTGAGTGCAGCCCCTCACCCTGACATACAGCCACAGGGTTGATGATTCTCTTCTCTGTGGAAGAAGACAAAAATGTAAAAGGTTCTCTTCTATCTGGTCCTCTGGCTGTGTGGTTCTGTCTCCATGAAGAGCTGGTCCTGTTCTCAGCTGAGAATCCTGAGTTGTAGATTTCATCATCCATGGTGAAGTTCATGTTTATATGCAGCAGTGTGTCTTCCTTATGCCATTGTAATCTCCTACTGTGCTTTAATGTTCACAGGCTGACTACTGAACTCCGACTTACCTTTCAGAGACGTCTCAGCTCACAAGTCACCTTTACTCTTCTACCCTCTCTCCTGGATTAACTATCCTTTCATCTGGTTTCCTTAGAACTTTACCAAAAGCTCTGTTTTAATGCCCATTATGTGATCTACTATTTTTTAAATGTTTCTCTTTGCCCTATTCATTTGACTATATATACATTCCCTCAAGTCACCCAATTGAATATGTCTTAGTCACTTTTCTCATCGCTGACATCCACACCTTAAAGGAGGGGAGAGTTTTATTTTGGCTCATGGTTGTAGTCCATAAGGCAGGACAGCATGGCAGAGGGGCATGGCCAAGGAGAAACTGCTTGTGGCCTGAGAGTGGAGAAGCAGAGAGGGCCAAAGGTGGAGCCAGGTGGAGATAGACCCTTCAGGCCACCTTTCCAGCAGCCCTTCTGTTTGACCAGATCCCACCTGCTAACAGCAAGTCAGCTATAAGCCCCCATAATCCAACTGCCTTGTAAAAGCCATACCTATGATCACATGAGGCTTTTGGGGGACATCTAGGTACAAACCATGTATCTACATCTCTCTATATATACATATATATATATCTGTGTATATATGTTTTATTAATGCATGTTTGCAGTACAGAGTACTGGTGTTCATTTTGGGGAATTGGTATTGGTATCTTGGTCATTTTCAATCCCTTTACTCTCCTGTCCCTTTCTTTCACCCCTCCCCCTGGTCCCCTTCCCCAACTCCAGGAGTC
Source organism: Hystrix cristata (assembly GCA_004026905.1). Lineage (NCBI taxonomy): Eukaryota > Metazoa > Chordata > Mammalia > Rodentia > Hystricidae > Hystrix > Hystrix cristata. The sequence goes on along the minus strand of PVJO010008963.1, from coordinate 13,189 downwards.
TACCTTCTAGTTTCCTATTGTCTCTCTTTGTTTATTTATTTATATTTTAGGTTTCTCATATAGGAGAAAATATATTTAACTTTCTGAGTCTGTTATTTCACTTAACATGATAGTCTTAACTTCCACCCATTTTCCTACAAATGACATGATTTCATCCTTCTTTATGGCTGAATCACATTTCATATATGTCACATTTTCTTTATCCATTCTTCTGTTGATGGATATCTAGGCTGTTTATAGAGTATAGCTATTGTGAATTGTGCTGCTATAAACTTGGGTATACACATATCCCTATCATATTGCATCTTTAATTCTTTTGGGATATACCCAAGGAAAAATATACTTGGGTCAGATGGAATTTCTAGTTTTAGTTTTCTGAGGAATCTCCATACTGATTTTCCTAGTGGTGTGCTAGTTACATTTCCACCAATGATGCAGGAGGGTTCCTTTTTGTGGGAGATGTATTTAATTAATCCTTGTATTCCTGTAACCTGGGATTGTGCCTGAGACATAGTACTCCATAAGCATCTTATAAATTGTTTGGCCTTAGCTCTATTGTAGAACGTGTATTTTTAAGCACAGTTTTTACTTGCCACTGGTAATGTTGTAAGTCTTATTTTTGAAACAAAAGTGAAACATTGAATAAATAAGTTAGATTCAATTTACATCTTATACTGTAGCTAGTGACACAATAAAAAAGGAAAACACTCTTTTTGCTTCATCTTTGTCATCATTATTTGATCCACACATTTCATGACTTTATGAAAACTGACCCAGCTCTGTGGTGCCCTTTATAGATGGGGTAACATAGAATTTAGAGTAAATCTATAAACTCCTTAAGGATGTATAGATTTGAGTTATGGGTCAGGGATCTAGGAATCCAATTTCTGCTTTGAATTCCAAGGTTGCCCTATTTAAAGTTTTCACATGTCTTACTGTATTTGATGTGTGAGGCCTGTAATTTGCTTCACATCTGTATTAACCCAGTACCAAGCCGGTCTGGCTTTGCTTTATTTAACACGGTTCTGTAAAGTGCTCTGTGGCCACCATGCATAGGATGATGAAGGTCTTGCTCCTAATAACAAAGTCTCTTATTCTGAGGCTTATACGTTGCAGGCTTGTGTAGTCACTTTCTGTGGCATCTTCTCTTGCCGGGACTCACTTTTAAAAGAGATTTAAAAGTAAGTGACATAAATTACATTATTATCTGTGTACTTTTCAGTTTTTTATTAATAAAATTCAACTCCCTTTGCTCTCTTACCTGCTCACACCTTCCTCTATTCTGTGATCTTAAATTCTTAACCTTGAAATTTCCACTTTAGGTAAAATGTAAAGCCTAAGGTACAGGTTTTCAGAACGCCAGCTCTTTTAAGGTGCTTTGATTCAGGCTGTCCCTGTGTCAAAACCGAGTTTTTTGTTTTGTTTTGTTTTGTTTTTTCCATCTTTCAAAAAGAAAGACATGATTTTAATATTACTTAACAATATGTTAAAAAAAAAACCGAGTTTTCTGATTGCTTCTAGTCCTTCTTGCATGCTTTCTTACCTTTTCCTTTGTGTGGGTATCCAGTCACGTATGTAGTTACTTTGGAAAAGAAGGAAGACCTTAAAGCAACGTTACTCATTTTATTTATTTATTCATTTTGTAGTACTGGGGATCGAACCCAGGGCCTTGCACATGCTAAGCAAGTGCTCTACCAGCTGGGCTATACCCCCAGCCCTAAGCAATATCGTTCTTTAAAGAGTGATGCAAGAACTTTATACTTCCTCTTTTTTTGTAAAAGAAGAAAAAAATCATCCATAATCCTGCCACAATAACACAGTTCTTTTCACTTTTGACGGTTATCTTCTGATTTTGGTTCACATGCATGCATTTTAACATAGTTGCAATCATGCTGTTATTCAGATTTATAATCAGCAAATAGTATTTTTCAGAACAGATTGTCTAAAAGTTACTTTCTACTTTGAATTGTATGTGATGTTCCTTTATGTTTCTGGTGTCACAAACAAAAAATGCATTTGGACTCTGTGTTTGAGGAATTTCAAGGTAACAATGCATGTTATTGGTTTACAAGCCTCTTTCTGTTCATGTTCCTTGTGAGATTTCCCAGCCTTTATCAGGGCTGTGGAGCCCACATGAGGAGCTGATAGTACATTGTGGCAGGAGAGCATGTGACTATGTGTGCAGGGGAACTGAGCAGGCGTAGGTGGTGCCCCTTTCTTCTGCTCCCAGACAGCCACTCCGGACATGTAAGACTGGAGCCCTCTGGGACTGCCTTGTTCACTACGGGAACTACTTGCCTCTTGTGCCTATGGAGACGCACAGTGTGGCCGATCCGAATTGAGAGGTTCTGTCCCTGGGAAATCCACTCTAGACGATGAAGACTTTGCTAAAAAAATAATGTAAAATATCTCAGCAATTTTCTATAATGATCTCATGTTGAAACGATGATATTCTGAATACAGCATAATGAGTTAAATAAAATGTCAACATTAATTTCACGTTTCTTTTCAGTGTTTTTAATATGGCCACTAACAAATTTAAAATTGCCTGTGGCTGTCATTATATTCCTGTTGGACAGTGTTGCTCTCAGGCTTTACTTTCAGAAGTTACCTTGTGTTTATTAGTGGGTTCTGAAGTCAATTGAGTGGGTTAAAAAAAATCAGTGCTTTAAAATTAGAACAGAATGGAATATAGGAAACATCGGAACAGTGTTATTGGGAAACATTTTGCTTTAAAGTATACACATTTGGACTCAGTCCCAGGTAAAATGTATTTTTTCCTCCTTACTATGAGTCATGGTTAAAAGTTTGAAAGTTAGTGTTCTGGGTTATCTGTTTTAATCAACCCAGGAAGCCTGGTTTGCTCTGTTAGAGAGCAGGTTGGTACCAGGAACATTGTATAGATTTTAGCTCTGGTTGGTGGAAGCTGTTCTGGAACTCCTCAACTAATCCAGACTCTGCAGGAAAGTGAACCTAAACATTGGGGTTCATCCTAGAAGCAGGAGCCCCTCAGGAGACTTCCTGAATGGCCCTGAAGTCCTAAAGTGCCCCTGGAGTCCAGGAATCATTTTTGTGTGATTAGTTGCTTCTTGAAGTCTTTTTCAAAATGGTTTAATGGGTGGTGATAATTTCTAAGAAGCAGGGTGATTTCATAGTGACCTTGGAGCCCAGTTAGATTGAAGAGGGTTTCCTGTGACCCTCAGATCCTCCTGCCACCATGTCTTGTTGAAATCAGAAGAGGCTGTATTCTAATCCAAGATCACATCAGTCTTCTTCCAGCCTGATGGATGATTTGTCCTTACAGTACACAAGATGTAGGAGCAGTCACCAGGGCTGTGTTTTTGGTTGGATTTTGAATAGAAGACACGTAAAGCCATAGAGAGAAGGGGGAAAACGTTCCAAAAATTGAAGTTTATGGGGTTGCATGGCCTTGTATTTATTCTGACAGTTGTAAAAATTCTTTTGGGCTGACCCGTTTTTCCTTTCTTAATTAAAAAAAAAATCTGGCAAGCACGAGTAAGAAATGTAAAACATGTGACTAATGCTTCAGCTTTTTCTCCTGGAGCCAGATTCTTTAAAATTATGTCTTAGACATGCTTGATTTTTTAAAAAAACGATTGCCCACAAAAGCCACCAAACTTTTTTTCCTGATATTTGTAGACTTAGATGGCATCCATTTTCAGGAAAGAATCCAAAGGCATGACATTTAGGAGTTATTGAACTGAAGTCTTCTTTGGAGATTTTTGTCCTGGTGAATTAGATTACTCTAGGAATTGACAGAGGGCCAGGCAGCCTTTGCCTGTGCTTTGCTTGAGTATTTCCAGTCCTGTTGGTAGACACCCAGAATTTCTGAAGGAGTTAGACTAAATGATCTTCAAGGTCCTATGAGATGAAAAGTGCTATGATCCAATGGTATGTCAACTCTACAGTTACTCAGCTTACAGAGCTCCATCATGTTTATAAGGGTCTAGGAGGGGAATGGTGGGATTCTTTTCTGAAGTCTGCGAACAGAATGCGTGCAGTATCCCATACTCCCTGTGTAGAGTCAGAAAAGGAAGGAAAGTTAGTTTGATATGATTTCATTTTTCTCAGTGATTTCATGTTAGCTCCCAGCAATCATTGCTTACAAACCAAATCTGGAATTTTGGCAATAGTAAGTGGCAGAAATACTAATCCATCATTTCTAGTCCGTCTTGATCACTGTCTGAAAATTGGTTCATTCTTGTCAGCACTCTTAGATACCGCTTTGATTTTGCGTTTCTGTGAAGGTTTTGTTCATCAGTGTTAAGATCACATCTGCAGGTTTTTTCAGGGCCATTTTCAGTTATTGATCTCTCTCTGGGGACATGAAATCACTTAAAAGACAAAGTGCTTTTTCTCCTCTCACCTTCTCTATCTCCGGCTTTAGTTTCCTCCTCACTGTGTTGGTCCTACCCTTTTCAGCTCAAAGATCATTTTCCTTGATAGGGAAGATGGAAGCATAAGAGGGGTGAAGTAGTTCTGCTTTCTTGTTGTTATCAGTTAGGATTACCCCACCCATCAGCAGCCCCCAGCATATCTGAAAAATGTCCTTGTGCTTGACTTCAACTTTTCTTCCAAGGCTCAATTCATTTATGTCTGTTACCTTTTATGTTACCATATTTTAGGTATGTTGTTACCTTTACCTTAATTATAGGACCTTCTTCCTATCACTTATAATTTAGAAACCCTGTCCAATGACTGTATTAGTCAGTTTTTCATTACAGTAATGGAATACTATAATAAAAGTTGGTAGGCTAATGTTATAAATGAAAGAAGTTTATTTAGCTCTTAATTTTGGAGGCTGAAAATCCATACAGCATGGCACAGGCTCTGGAGCTGCCCTCCCACCCCTGTGTCACCTCATGGCAGGCAGCAGTGTTGGGAGCACATGCAAGAGGGAACCAGGATGCTAGACAGGGACTGGTGTGCCACAGTCCCTTCTGAGGGTGTGACCCAATTCACCTAAGAACCTCCTGCCAGACTCTACCTCTTAAAGACCCTCCTCACCAAATCATTGCACTGAGGACCAAGGACCCAACACATGAATCTTCAGGGGACAAACAGCATCCAAACCATAGCAGCCAACTTGATTTCTTCATTATTTCGTGTTTGAAATACTTGTTCCACCTTTTTTGATGCCTTTTTCCCATTAGAGAAAGTTTATTTCCTTTTAGGAAATATTGTTTGCTTAGTATTAAGTTGACATGTCTGATACTTACACAGAAACATAATCACTTTTCCCCAGGGTTTCTGTGAATCTTGCAGCATTTTTTCATTATGTCTGGAGTAATAGTTGTTTTTATTTCCTGCTATGAGCAGAGCAAATAGAAACCTAGAAGAAAGCATCAACAGCTGTTGGTGACTGCTGGTACACTGACAGGAAGAATTCAATGATGATTCTAAGATTTTGGTATAGTTTTGGTATATTCTAAGATTTTGGTAGAGTGGAATCAATAACAGAAACAGGGATTCTGGGCAGAAGTTCTTCATGGTGCTGGTTCCGGGGTGATACTGTGTAATGACTATTTGAATTTTAGACATCATGCCAGATTAGATGATTTGGGGTTAGAGGAATATATTGAGTGCCATTTACACATAGGTGAGATACTTTCAGCAATAAGAATGAATGATGTACAAAAAAAGGAAGGTGGAAGAGGGTTGGGAGCCAAGCTTGGGTAATGTCACATTCGGAGGCAGGAAGGTAGAGGGCAGTTGGCGTAGGAGTCAGACAGAGTGTAGTAGGGAGGTGAGACCAGTAACAGGCTGGTTCATTGTTGTAGAGTTCAGAGGAGGCCAAAGTTTTAAGATGTTGAGAATCTTGTGTACTCTAAAAATGAGAAACACTCCCTTGTTTTTGGTCATTTCATCTTTTTTTTTAATTTCATCTTTTTCTAAAAGCCTATTTAAAAACTAATATTAATGAAGAAGTTCTCCGACTACCCCAAAGCCCTCTCATCCATCTCTCTTAGTGCATGTCAAATCTTCATGTATAACAAAGCTGGTTACTTGTATATAGTCATAATGAAGTTCTTTGTTCCCGATTTACTAGTACCAAATTTGAAGAGCGGGGGACTTTTAGAGGAAGACTCAGTCAGAGAAATAAACACTGACAATCACAGTGGAAGCCTGTGTTCAGACCTTACCTTCCTGGTGAGACCTTCTGTAGCCATTCATTCAAATTGCAACCCCACAGCCCCTGGAGCTCCCTTTCCCCTATTTTGGTCTGCTTTTGCCTTAATGCATACCTGACATACCCTTTTATTCATCAATTCATTCGTTCATTACTGATGGGTTCCCCGTTTTCTGCGTTGTAATGTAGGTCCGATGAGGACGTGGGCTTGGTTTAATGGACAGAAGAACTAGAAAAATGTGGGTATGTAGGATTGTTTTGTTTTGGAATAAGCACACCTGTCTATGTAAGTATCTCTGGGGGCATATACTACAGGTCCTTGTAGTAACTGGTGGCCTCCTGAGCTATGAATGAAATATTAAATCATACTCAGGATATTCTACTCGTTTGTGTGTGTGTGTGTGTGTGCGTGTGTGTGTGTGTGTGTGTGTGTGTGTGTGTTACTAGAGATGGAACCCAGGGCCTTTGCACTAAGCAACGTCCCTGGCTCTTTTTTTTTTTTTTTTTTTTTCTTTTTTAAAATTTTGAGACAGAGTCTTTGTAAGTTGCTAAGTTGTTGAGGTTGGGCTTGAATTTTGCAGTCATCATTCCTCAGCTTCCTAGAGTGCTGGGGATTACAGGTGTGTGCCATCACACCTGGCTAAGATTTTCTACTTTTGAAGGCAAAAAATAGTATGTCAGAAACATTTCCATCCAAAGAAATGAAACTTTTAAAATATTGGTATTTAAAGGGTTTCTCCTTGGGAAGGTAATTCCTGAATTGAACATTGAATTCCTCCATGAAGGATTACTGCTACATGATTCAAATGTACAGGTTTCTTAAAATTTGACTCTTCCTTGACTTTATTCACATCCTGGGTAACTTCCTTCCAGACCGACTTGAAGGACCACGCCTTCTTTAATCTATGAAACCTTTAGCCAGAAAGTATGGAATTACTTAGATGCTGAAGTTGCAGAGAAATATATGGCAACCGACATTAAAAATTACTAAACTAGAAACTCTTATTGGTTTTGCTTCCATGCTGACAGATGGTTTAATGTATGATATCAGTGGTCTGTTTGTATCTCTCATGTCTTTTTGGCCAAATGAATCAGTGTTTCTAAATGACTCCTGGGTTCCTATCAAATCACATAAGTAGATTTGAAAAATGTCGCACGTTTTCTCCAATTAAGGCATAGCTACAATGTGTGGGTACCCTGTCCTGGCCTTCTTCTGTTCATCTTGTGCTCCCACACAGTTAACAGTTACTAGTCCTTGAAAAGTCCTTTTCCCTCTCATTCTTTCCTTTTCATCGTTTACATTGGATGCTATCGCTGTGTACATGATTTCCCCGGCTCAAACATAATTTAAGTTTTTAAATCTTACAAGCTATTGGACTAAGGCAGAAAAGCTTTCGAGTGTAAGGTGAAGGCCTCCCTGCTTCAATTAGAATGGCAAAGCAGTATGGAGTTATGTAATAGGCATTCATGCAGCCTCATTGGTTACATAACAGAATGGTCACTCACTGCAGATACTGAAATCCATCTCACATCCAGGACCATTGTGTCCGCTTGCAGAGACAGTGCTTTCTTTGTTTGCACCAAATAAGCAGCTCATGATTATTAGCTTAGTTATTAAGTTAAATCACATTCCTGGAAAGGGAAATGTTACTGCTTTTTTTAAATGGGAAAAGAGAATGCCTATTTGAAAATCTAAACATACAATTACTGCTGGCAACATGACTATTACACTTCTTTGACAAGACAAACTTATGTTTTGTTTGATTTAGACAGTTATATTTTCCCATAGTCCCATGACCTCGGTCATATTAATATGAAACCTAAATATTTACCTTCAGGTGGTGTCATTAGTGTGGGACAGCTATGCCTTAATTTGCCTACAGTGGTGCTGTGATTTGGATACAATTTATATGTGTCCCCCAGGGGTTCATGTGTTGGAAGCTTACACCCAGGGTGATGGTACTGGCAGATAGTGTGAAGCGTGTAAGACATGGAGCCTTGTCAGAGGTCCCTAGGTCCTTGGGGAAGCTGCCCTTGGAGGGGATTGGGGTAGCTGTCATGGGACCACTGAATTCTGAGTGAGCTGACTCCTGAGTCATTCTGTTGCTTCCTATCTGGACATGTGAGCTCTTCCTATGAGCTGTTCGCATTTCTGACATTATAATGCCATTTTGCTGTGAGGTCCTCATCAGAGCTGAGCTGATGCTGGTGAGAAGCCCTTGAATCTCCAGATCTGAGCTAAGTAAACCTCTTGGGGTTTTGTTTGTTTGTTTGTTTGTTTTAAATAAAGTTAGCCTACCTCAGGTATTCTAGAATGGGATGTTACAGCACTGGTTTGTTTCAGAAGTGAAAACTTATTAAATTCAGAGGCGTCAAACAGTGTTGTGTTTAAGGCTTAGAACCTGGCACAGGAAAAAGGGAAAGTTAAAAAAGTTTCAGATGAAATCCTGACTTCTTTTATGTAACATCTTACATGTACAAAGTGTTGGAAGCTGCTTGGTGGCCCAACACCTCACAAGTAAATTTATTGCAATGTATTTATTTACGCTTATGTCATATAGCTGGATGGTTAGATTGTGTATTCATTTCTCAGATACTCCCACTTGGAGTTGTAAGAAGTCAAACAAGTGCCTATTCCCACTCTCTGTTTTCAAATCAAGCGGTTGGCTCAGTGACATTTACAACTGATAGAACAGTGAGAGCAATGTCAGCCTCAGAGAATGAGAGCTCATTATGTGTAGTTTAATTCAGCATCTCAATCTAGCTGGGAAAGGAATTTTGGGGCAAAAAAATCTCATGACTTCAATAAATTTTAAAATCATGATAACCCAGTATAGAATTAATTGGTCTTCATAAAGAGCTCAGAATAATTATTTTAATAAATTCACTTTAGGTCTCTATTTCTATGGAAAGAGTACAAATGTCAACTTTGTTTACTTGAGATTTTTAGTGCAAAAAGACAAATTTTTGTATTTTTCATGGCATCTATGGAGTTTCATATGACTTTAATTCAGATTTTTAAATAATGCAACTTAATTATACCAATTGGTTTTTCATTCATTACCCCGAACATTCATTAAGCACCACTCTGTGGTAGAGTTGTTTTGTGCACCAGGGCTAGAGCCACAAACAGGACAGATAAGGGCACTGCTTTTCTGTAGTTTACAGGCAAAAAAATGGGTAAACGAGTGGGTGGTCTGAAGGAATTTACATAGATAAGGTGATCTGGAGTGGCTGGAGAAGATGGGTGGTGTGACCCAGACAAATGCTTTGGAGAAGTTTATCTGGGGACATACAAGGGACCAAACAAGAGAGTATGATCAGGCAGACAGAAACGAATACAGAGATTCTTAGGTGCCTCTGAGTTTGTGGTTTAGGCAGTGAAAGAAGGTCAGTGTGGCTGGGGCTGAGAGGGACAGGAGAGGGCTTTGGCGATGAAGTCAAGGAGAGAGGCAGGAAGGGCCTTGCAGCTCCAGCAGAAGGCTGGGCGTCATCTCCAAGTGTTATCGGAAGCCCGTGAGAGGTTTGAAGCAGTGGAATAATGTGATCTAATTTATGTTTTTAAAAAGTCCCTATAAGAGTAATAACTAAGAGGTGATAAGCAAGAATTACATCCTTTTATTGTATGTGTACAAACTTTTCTTACTTATATATACAGATTTTTTATTTGACTGAATTTGGAAGGATTGACTAAAGCTTATTTAGAGAACATAATATCACTATTTAGATTCATTTGATAGGAAACTCATTAGGAAACTTTTTTGTGGGGGTTGTGCTGGGGGTTGAACTCAGGACCTTGGGCTTGCTAGGGTAGTGCTCTACCACTGAGCTAAATCCCCAACACCCCAGGAAACTTATTTTTATCTTAAACACATTTTTATTTGATTAATATTTATGAAGTGTTGTTAGTGATGTGGTTTAGACTAATTTCCAAGTATACTAAACTATTACTTTCACCTAAGTGTTAGTCTGAATTCCACAGAGAAACAGAAACAATAGGATATACGGTAGTCTCCCTTATCATCAGTTTTGTTTTCTGTGGTTTCAGTTACCCATATTGACTGTGATCTGAAAATGTTAAATAGAAATTCCAGAAATAAACAATTCATAGGTTTTAAATTGAGTGCCATTCTAGTCACATGATGAAATCTTAGCCATCCTATTCCTTTCTTCTTGGCACATAAATTATTCCTTTGTCCAGTGTGTCCATGCAGTATGTGTCACACACCTGTGTTTATTAGCTTTCCATTACTGTGATCAAACACCTGAGATAATCACCTTATGAGAAGGAAATGTTCATTTTGACTCAGAGATTTGAACATTTTAGTCCACTGTCCATTGCTTTTGGCCCTGTGGCAAGACAGTACATCATGGTGGGGAGTGTTCAATGCAGCAAAACTGCCTACTTCATGGTGGCCAGGAAGTAAAGAAAAAAACAGAAACGGGCATGTGACCTAACTTCCTTCTACTAGACCTCTTCTCTTAAAGGTTTCACTACCTCTCAATAACAGCATGCACTGGGGACCAAGCCTTCAACCTGTGGGCCTTTGGAGGACATTCCTGATCCAAATTATGACAGTGCTTATTAGTCACTTAGTAGCCACTTCGATTATCAGATTAACTGATAAAGGGAGGAGGACTCCAAATGTGGGTAGTTTTCAACTTTAAAGATTTCACAGTCCAATGGAAGATAGCTGTAAGTTTACAACATAATGTGGAAAGAGTGGCTATTATGAATTAAACTTCATTTTATCTGTCCATGTCTTTGGTGAGCATTTACACTAATTTTTCTTGAAAATGCATCTAAAGTAAATCACTGACTTATAAAATAGGCATGTTTAACTTTTGCAGAAACTTGGGTTTTGTTCTGAAGCAGTATTCATACTTTAAAAAGATCGTTTTGGTTACAGATCACTGTCAAAGTGATAGAACTATAGCATGTGAGACTAGTGAGGCGCTTATTGTACAGTGCCAGTTAAGGTGTAGATCTAAATTAAGGCAAAGGCAATAAGGATGAAAAAGAAGAGTAGAATAGAGATGCAGTGAATGAAGGATGAGAAGTAGCGATGAGCCTAGAGATTCTCAGGAGAGCTTTAAGAGAGACAAGATAGTGTTGTGGTTAAGTCTGCTAGTAAATTTATCTGCCTTAGAAGATTATTATGAAGGTTACATACAGAGTGCTTAGGATTATTAATTGTTGTTGTTATTCTTGAAAAAAATGATGTTGATGGGTAAAAGTGGCAGAGAGATCCAGGAGGGATTCAGAGTACTAGTTCTGTAGTTACCAGAGAAAATAGTGCTGAGACCTTTCCACAGGCTCGACTGCCACCTGGAAGTAACGAGGGGGAAGCAAACTCTGTGGGCTACACCTGATACCTTCTCTTCCTGTAGAAAGACCCATTGGGTTTCATAATATAAACACTTCAGAAAGATTACATGGTCTGCTTGAAAGCGTCTCAGGTCACTGCCATGAGTATTAGCAATACCTTCATTTATTAGATAGCTCTTTAATCTCAAGCACTTCAAAGTATATCCCACATTTTAAAAAATCATCTTTATATCATCAAGATGAGTTAAGCAAGGTAAAATTATTATTCTTTGCTTTTATATGAGGAAACTCAGAATAAGATTGGTCAGATGACTTTGTCCAAGCTTATATTAGTTAATCCACTTCTTTATCCTATCAGTGAGCTGTGTTCATCTTTGTTTTCACATTATCAAGCGCAGTATTTCTTGAAGGTTGATCCATAGATCCTTTGCATTTAGATTCACCTAGGGGTTGCTGGTTAAAATGCAGAGCCCTGTGTTTTATTTTAGGTCTACCGATCAGAATTTCTAAGGTACAGGCTCAGAAGGAGGTGTTTTTACCCACCATCTTTAGTGATTCTCTTGAAGACTGTTGTATTCAAGAGAAGAGACAAATCCCCATATATGCATTCTTACTGCCATTTTTTTTCACAAAAAAGTGAATATATTTTATATTCAGAAACTCACACTACTATTAAAACTTTAGAACCTTTTTCTGAACATATTGTATGATTAGTTGTCTTTCTGAAGTTGAGTAATCCCTTTGGATGAAAGTAAAACTGCTTTGACCTATGATGGATGAACGGCAGGATCCACGGGTGAGTTGCCACAGCACTGCAGGAGGCATCACAGGGAACCACGGCCGAGGACCGTGGTTTATATCCATCCAGGCAGTGCTGTGTCGGTAGCTACTACTTATACAGGGTTGATTAGAAAGAGTTGCTCCCTCTATGTTCATAGCTTTCCTGTCCAGTGAAATCAGCCCTGTCTATGATATTTCTAATGCAGTAGCATAAGCTTGGGCTCAAATAGTTTGAAGATTCTGTCTGTGGGGAATAGGACTCCATAAGGGTAAACAAGGGAAGGATCCATGAATCTGCTTTCTTATTATTTAGTTGTAGAGAAGGTGCTTTTATCTGTGGAGTGTCTTGGCACTTGGCACTTTGTGTGTCTGGTTCTTCGTTGTATCTTTGGTTTCCAGCAGCCATATAGTAGAAACTTAACAAATATTTGTTGAATGAATGAATCCATTCAAGTGTATTTTAGGAGCAAACAAAAACAACCAAATTAAAAAGAGTTGTCCTAGCCTACTGGTGAGATACATAGAAAGCAGTAGCAAGTCCTAGATGATTAACTGAATGGGAGCTAGAAACAGAGTCTAGCTCCTTGCCATGTTTTCTTTCCTGCCTGCCGTCCTTATCATTGGGTGCCAGGCTTGCAAAAGGTCTTTCCTTGTCTCTTCTGAAATTCTCTCTTTGGGGCTCCTCTTTATTGACCTGGCATTTATTTAATGTCTATGGCATATACAGTAATATTAAGCTCTGTCTATCATTCTCTTTCCATGTTGTTAAGTGAGAAAATTTCACATTCGTACTATGATCTCTACTAGTAGACTTTTTTTTTTATTTTAATAGTACATTTTAGATGTACATAGTGGTAACATTCATCATAGGGGATTTGTACCTGTACGTGACATATCTTGTTGCTTCTTTTTTTCCCGTTCCCCTCCCC
>PVJO010008962.1:0-72485 GCA_004026905.1 Hystrix cristata | reverse complement strand
TGTCCAACAACCAACGAATGGCTAAAGAAAATGTGGTTTTTCTACACTATGGAGTACTACACTGCCATAAAAAAGGATAAACTAGAGTCATTCATATATAAATGGATGTTTCTTGAGAACATACTCTTAAGTGAAATAAATCAGACACTCATGAGCACACATCGAATTGTTTCTCTGATATGAGAGACCATAATTGTAAGTAGGGACAAAGAGGTGTAATAGATATTATATTAAAGGAGGATGGTGTGCAGAGGAGAGGAGTACTAGAAGGAAAGAAGGGGAAAAACAGAAAGGCAACAGGGGTGAGAGGGGAAAGGGAAAATATAGAAAATGATGAATGAACCTGCTGTAAATAGGGAGGGAGGGTGCAGAGGGGAGGGGGGAAGAGAGGGGAGAACCAGGATACATCATGTATAGGTACAGAATTAATGTAATGAATGTGACCATTGTATGTAGAATGTACCAATACATGTTCTTGGTTTAAAATAAAAATAAAAAAGAAGGTACGGTTTAATTGCTGTATGTTTTTATAACTTTTGTGGGGGGGTTGCCATTGATTTATACTTTAATTTCCATATGATCTGGTAACATGTATGGGATAAATTTGATTATTTTGCATTCACTTAACAGTGCTTTATGTCCTACTACATGGTCTGTTTTGGAGAAAATTTCATGTGCTATTGAGAAGATTGTGTATTTTTTGTTATTTGATGGAACACTCTGTAGATTACTAAGTGTTTGGTTCTTCCCTGATACTTTTTATTGATTCTTTTGTCTAACTGATCCAATTGTGACAGTGGGGTATTGAGATCACTCATTATAATTGTGTTCGTATCTACTTTTATCTATTTTTTAATCCAGTAATGTTTGCTGTATGAAGTTGTGCATGCCACTTTTTGGTGTGTACATCTTTGTCTTTTTATCTTTTCCTGTTGACTTGTTCCCTGAACAAATATAATTGACCTTCTTTGCCTCTTCCGATAATTTTTGGCTTGAAATTCACTTTTTTCAAATTAAGACAGCTATCCATGAATTTTTCTGGGTTCCGGTTGCATGAAATATTGTTTTTCCACTATTTAATTTTTTAATCTCTGAACATATTTTTCAATTAAATGTGTTTATTGTATACAGTGTATTGTTGGGTTTTGTTTCTCGATTCATTCTGCCAATCTGCATCTTCTGATTTGGGTATCAAGACATTCATATTGAGTGCTATTACTGAAAAATATTAACTGATTCCTCTTGCATTATTTTCCTATTTCTGACTTTCTCTTCTTTTCGGCTTAACTGCTCCCCCTGCCTTATGTAGTCATTCTATGAGCCTTTATAGCATTGTTGGCTTCATTTTCTTTCTCTGCAATATCCTTGAGAAAGATTTTGGAGTGCTGGTTTTGTGGTCGTGAATTTTTTGAAGTGCTCTTTGTCATGGAAAGATCTTATTTTTCAATCAATTTTAAAAGATAGTTTTGCAAGATGTATAACTCTGCTTCAGAAGTTTTTTTTTTTTTTTCCTTTTTATGTATTGAAACACTTCACCCCAACCTCTCCTGGCCTTTGAGGTTTCTGTTGAGAAGTCTGCTGTCATTCTAATGGGTTTACCTTTATAAATGATGTGTTGCATTTCTCCAGAAGATTTTAAGATTCTGTGCCTGGGTTAGACTACTGTAATTTTGACTATGATGTGTCATGGAGAGATTCTCTTTTGATCATAGCTTTTGGGCTTCTATATGTCCTATTTATCTGTATGCTTAATTATTTCCCTAAATTTGGAAAGTTTTCTGCTATTATTTCTGTAAATTGATTTTAATACCATTTGTGTTGTCTTCTGAGTTTCCATTTATTGCAATTAATCTTAGATTAGTCTTCTTTGCTTTATTTAGCAGCTGTTGGATCCATTTTTTCATGATCTCTTGTTGTTGTTATAGTTTATTCAAGTAGTTGCTATTTGACATCATCCCTATCTTCTAATTTTGACATTCCATTTTCACATTGGATGCTTTATCTTATCATACATTGAATAAAATTTGTATTCTCTTGAATTTCTGTTTGGAACCTTTTCATGGTCTTTAGCTCTTTGTTGAACATTTCATTCATGTTTTGTATCATTATTTTTAGCTTTTCATTAATGTCTTCTGCAAGTTGTCTGTTTAATTTTTTCTTACAGCCATTATCCATTTAATTATATCTTCTGTTAGTCCACTCAGTACCTTATTGATCTTTTTTTTAAAAAAATCTTATCTGTTATTCCTTCTAATATTTGGCTCTGTGGCTTTTGTTTTTGATATAGGGGAAAAAATACAACTCCCAACCTGCTAGATGTCAGTTACGCTGAGTTCGTGTTTCCTGAAGTCAAAGAATGAATTCTAAGGAACAAAGGAAGTTAAGAGTAGGAAATTTATTGAGAGAGAGAAAGAGAGCTCCTGAGAGACAGGAGGGGACCCGAGTGGGTTGCCAATGAGCCCAGCCTTCAGAGGAAGTTTTATAGAGCAAAATTGTGAGGTGGGTACAATGTGTGTCAAAATGATGATTAACCAATAATATTACAAGTGTAATCATTTAGGTAATAGTGATCCAATAGGGAAGAAAGTCACGTAGTAAATCGGCAAGGAGAGAACAAGGACATTCCAGGGTGGGTTGGATAACAGATATACTCTTCAGTTCATTGTTTATCCTTCATCCAGGGGTGTGGCTCTGGTCTTTCCATCCTTATTTTGAGACCTGACCTTCAATGGATGCGCCTCCAGCCATAGTTGTAGCATATTCTCCTCTTGTGTATTGCCTCCCTGAGGGCCCAGCCCTGTCTGACTGCCTATAATATTTCTACCTTACTTCATTGTTTATAATATTTTCTTCTCCCTCAAAGGCCCCCTGGATCAGCTTGGGAAAGGTGGGGGTTTGGGGAATTTTGTTCCCTTGTTTCTCATGTTCCTATTTTTTTTTTAATTTGCTTGTTTGCTTGCTTGTTTTCTTTTGTGCTTATTTTTGTGAGTATTTACAGTGGAAAGATTTCATTGCTAATATGAATACTCTTCAGTTAATGTCTCCTTTTTTGTGATGCACTCTGGGCATGTCAAGGTATAGTCCTTTGCCTCTGTCCCAAGATCTGACAACCTTCATTAGTTTGAGAGGGAAAGATGCAGTGTAATTGGCCCAGCATTCAGTTTTCTGGGAATGGACTGCAGTATTTTCGGTGACACAAAGGCAATTCAGATATTGGCATCTAGAGAAAACAGGCTTGATAGCAAGCCTGGCAATAGCAGGCAAATCAACATTAATAATATCATTGAAGACAAAATGGATATTGACATACTATAAGAACCGATAATGTACCACCATTAATCATTGAAATGAGATCTATAGTTATAGTATAAACTTTAAGGCAAAAGAAATATTGACATACAGCAAATATCTACTAAATGTGACAGCTAACTTGTAATAGAAATAAATCCAGTGGTATTGATGCGCAGTTAACTATCTATCTTAAATATAAAACATTGCAATGGTTATATTATTAATGATATAGAAGGTTGGGAACAGGAGCATGAAAGAAGACAAATGTGAAAAATTAAATATTTGTAGATAAAAAGGAGAGTAAAGTGGGACAAAGGATCAAATTAAGGGATAGAATAATATGTATAGAATTAAATAAAGGTAACAGAAAAGAACAAGGAAGAAAAGTAATATGAAAAGACAAAAGGAAGTTCAAAAGAAAAAAAGGAGAAAAGAAGAAAAAATTAAAAGGAAAAAAGAGGAAAAAGAAAAAAGGCAAATTCCTCAACCCCAATGAACCAGTGAAGATGAAAGAGGAAAGAAAAAGGTAGAATATGATTCTAAGAACAGGAAAAAAAACTCTATATTTTTGAATGAGTGGTTTTCTTCCAAGATCTGCAGGGTTTTTTTCTTTTTTTGAAGACAATTTATTTACAAGTGGTGAAAAAAGGGGAAAGGGAAATGCTAGATAGCTACTCAAATGCTCCAGTAGGGAGCATTTGAAAGTGAAATACTCATAGACCCTTCATTGTAGCCTCTTTTTATTGAGGTTTTCTTTCCTTGGTTCAGTCCTTGGTATCTGATTGGCTCTTCGGCTTGTCTATCACCTCTGCCTTGATTTCCCTCAGCCCTGTGACCTTTGTCTTTTGGCAGAGGGCAAGATTATGGGTGGGTAGTTTAGGCTCAAGTAATGCAGATGTAAGAATCAAAAGGGAGAGTTTGTTTTCTTTATGTTAATCAGATTCCCTGGGGCCTTCCTGGAATCAGTCTCTTTGCCTTTATCTCCTTAACTGTTGGAATCTAGCTGCCTTTATGTTTCTAACTATTTGATTATAGCTGTCTGGCTTTTAGAGTCTATAGCTGGGTCTGCAGTTTTTGTATCCAGCAAGTCACAGTTTTCTCTGCCTAGTTTTATGATCTGTGGGTTTGTGAGGTGCCCCCACTGCTGGGAAGGCCCTTCCATTCACCTCAGGCTGTGACAAACATCCAAGCAGAAGTGTGTCCTTCTGAAATAGGATTAGGGTGTGGCTAAGGCTGGCTGGCAAGGGAATGTGATGGGGGAGTGGACTGGACCTGACTCCAGTCTGAGGCATGATTTTCAAGCACCAGCCCTCACGTGGACTGCAGGAAGTTCTCACGAGATTCCATGGGAACTGCATTTCAATAAATAGTAGCAACACTGGAAGCAAGGCCCCTTTTTCTTCTCTACAGCGCCACCGGGAAGGAGCTCTCCTTTCTCTCCCATGGAAGACGATGGCTGCGTCCCCAGCACAGCTGCTACCATGCCTGTCTCGTGGTAACCCCGACCGTGCCTTATAGGCCCGGTACCCATTTTGCTGTATCTATTGTTATGCTCAACTTTCCTTTTCTTCTTTCCTCTATACTTTGAATAAAACTTTAGAACTACTATTTGTCCCCCTCATTCAATTCTTTGCTTGAGGAGGGAAACAACCCAGCAATATCTGAACCAGTCTGATAACACTTCCTCATGTTGGTAGATGGAGAAGGAACCCAGGTCTGCTCTGAAGGCAGGCAACATGGCCAGCGCCCAAGTACTTAACGCCACCACTTTAAAACCCAGCTGTTTCCAATCACAACTCAAGCAGAACTGGGCTTCACACCTCAGGAGGGAAGGCTCATGTCCTTCTCTGCTGGATACTAGACCTCAGGGGTTCTCTGTCCATCTTACTCCCCATTCATGGCTGCCTTCAATGGCTGTCTCTTACCCAGTCTCTGTGGGAAGGCCACACTGGGAACTGGGAGAAGTTGTCTCCTGGTTTTTCTGTGCCCCAGGCTCAAATAATCAAGCCTTTCCCTAAATAGTGCCTGATCAGGAACTCTCTGGCAATCAGGCAATTGCTGTACTGGGTTCCCCCTGCAGGTGTTGCCAGTTGTGTGAAAGGACTCTCCCAGGAGCAAAACCTTGCTCTGTTTTGTACTTCACAACAGGTGTGGGCACCTCCTGGGGCCTACACTGCCAGCCCAGTCTGCCATTTCTACTGGAGCTTTTAGCCCTGGGCACATCCCCTGCATCTGCAGAGCCAGGTTCCCTTTCCTGCAAGCTATGAGCCATGGTGACCCTCTTGACAGCTTTTTTCTTTCTCTGTGTTCTGGTTCATCTCTCCAACTTCTCCATAGCTTCTGTTAGTTCCTTCCCAATTCTTGGCAATCCACTACTTTTCTCTTCTTCAAGTTCTTATTTTCTGGGGATCTGAATTCTGAATGTCAGAGGGGCTGAATTTTACTGCTGACCATCACTCCACCATTTTCTCTCCCCCCTAAATAGGTACTACTCTTGAACTCATACACATAGGAAAGGATTTTCTGAACAGAACCTAAATTGCACAAGAAATAACACCAAGATTCAACAAATTGGATTATACCAAATTTTAAAACTTTGGCTCAGCAAAGAAAACCAAAAACATAAAAAACAAACCACAGGATGGAAATAATTTTTGCCAGCTACACCTCAGACAGAGGACAAATACCTCGAATTTATAAAGAACTCAAAAGCTTTAGACTCCACGAATATAAAAGACCCAATCAAAAAACAATGAGCAACTGAAATTAATAGCATTTCTCAATAGAAGAAATACAAATAAGCCACAAATACACACACACACACACACACACACACACACGCACAAAAGGTCAAGATTTGTGGACATTAGAGAGACACAAATGAAAACAACACTAAGATTACATTTTACTCCAGAAGGAATGGCCACATTGTCACGAAGAAATCAAATAGTAATGAATGCTGATGAAGCTGTGGTGCAAAAAGAACCTTCCTTCATTGTTGATGGGAATATAAACTAGCACAACCATTATGGAAATCATTATGGACATTCCTCAAAAGACTAGAAATAGAAATTCTATTCAACCCAGCTACTCCCCTTTTAGGTATCTTCTCAAAAAACTTACAGACATCATATCACATTAATACATACATATACGCATTTATAACAGCACAATTTATAATAGCTAAATCTTCAAAGCAGCCAATATGACGAAGGATAAATTTGAGTCATTTATGAGAAAATAGATGCACCATGAAACAATGATATTAAATGAATAAATCGGACACATAATCTTAAATACTCTTTGGTTTCTCTTACATGAGAAACACAAAGTATAAACAAACTTTTTCAACCAAGAAAATTTATTGGTTCCTTTTAGATATACATAATAATCACATTCATCATAGTTAATTTGTACCTATCCATGATATATCTTGTTTTCCCCCCTTCCCCACCTCACTCTTCAACTTGTACCCTTTATTTGCACCAGCTTTATTTATGTTTTTACATTTTTCCTCTTTTTCTTTTAGTTTCTTTTTCCTTTCCTTCCTTTCTCCCTCCTCCCTCTCTAGTTCTCTTCCCATTTGAATATTTTCTTTCTTTTTCACAATGTCTGTTATACCTTCTTGTCCTTATTTGCACATATATTTCTCTGGTATGAAATACCATAAGTGTAAACAAATTAAAGAGCAAAAAATGATAGACAAGAGGAAACAGGAGTATAGATCTTTTGAAAATGGGAAGAGATGGAGGGGGAAGGGGAGGGGATGTAAAAGGAAATAAGATGTGTCATGAACATGTACCAAATACTCACAATGAAGTAGTGTATTCCAAGTATGTACTAATTTAAAAAAGAACCATATCTCAAAGAAAACAAGACCAAGAAAAGGATATCAATTTTATCAAAATAAAATTGTGTTTAAAAATGATTCAGTTGAGAGAAGACAAGGATAAGAGGGGTTTGGTAACAGATTTCCAATATAGTGGGGTTGTTATGATGGAGAGATGTACTTGAACCTCTCTATTTTTCCTCAGTGCAAAAGGAAAACATATATCCCTGAATATCAACAAATCATATGACAATTTACTATACAGCAGAAATTTGTTCCTCAGCTCCGACTGTAATAGTTATTTTATAATAACTTTGATTTATTGGCTGTTTACACACTGCCTGGCACTGGGCCAAGTGCTCTGTTTACATTCTCCTGTTTCATTCTCAGAAAGACTTTTTAAAGTTATTCATCATGATTCTCATATTAAGAATCAGGACACTGGGGTTCAGAGAGATTATATAGCTTACCAGAGGCCACATCATTCATTAGTAAGTGGTAGAAACTGAATTGAGATGTAGTACTGCTTAATGCCAAAGCCTTTTCTGACAATCACTCCACTAGTGTTAAGCAACAGAAGGAGTCATGGGTGAGGGATTGTTTCATTGATTTATATACTGGTTTCAAAGAAGCCACAAGGGTGAGTCTCCTTACTTATCAGCTCTTACTCAGCAATTCCTCCCACTTCCATCTCAAGATTAAAGATGTCTCACAGTCATGTCAGCCATGAAAATATTAACCATAAGACAGATTGAGTAAGGTGAAGTCAGGACAATCATTCTCCACCGGTGGAAATACAAAATCCAGTATGTGTTATAGTAATGATGAGGTTCTAGAATGCATCAACAAGAAAATCTTCCTTTAGACATTAGTTTATTTCATATTACCTTAACAAAATATTTTAATCACGTTAATTTTATAAAGAATAGAGGTTTATTTATCTCACAATTTCAGGGTCTGACTGTCCAAAACTGGGTGGCACTATCAGTTTGGCCTCTTGTGAAAACCTAATGGTGGATGGTATCATGGTGGAAGAGTGCATGCTAGAACAGATCACATCACTGAACAGGAAAGCATGGAGTGACTCAGGGGTCCTTCTTGCTCTTATAACAATTCACAGTCTTGCAAGAGCTAACAGATCTTACAAGTACTACTTTAGCCCCTCCAGTTTACTATCCCACTAAGCTCTAGTTTTTAAGAGCCCCCAACCACCTCCTGCATTGCCATAGTGAGGACCTAAGCTCCAACACACACACCCTTTGGGAACAAACTACATTCAAACCACAACAGACTTCTGAGACAGACTTCTTCTCCCACATCCTCAAGCTACTTTGCCTTACATTTAAATAATACAGAATATAGGAGACAAGGATTCAAGAGGAAACGAAAGCTTGGTTTAGAAGTTCTGGAGTCAGAACAATACTTTGGCTTCTTACTTGTATTTCTCTCCCTGATTTAAACCTCACTGAGGAGATAGGACTCCAAAAACTCTAATGTCAGCCACTATGACATCCTATGATCCTTTCATATTGCCTCCCTGCTGTCCTGATTACTGTATCCAAAGAATAGAAACTTTTTGTAATCAAGACATTAGTAAGATTCATTTATATTTATCTACCTAGATGTCTAAACTTTACCTACAACTATATTCCTATGCTGGTATGGAGAGACAGAGACAGAGATAGAGACAGAGATATTTCTTATCCTGGGTCTGAAATTGGTAAGCATTGAGACTTTCGTGAGTTAGTTTAGTGCTCTGTGCTTTACTTTACTTACCACAATAGGAAATATACAAATATGTTATTAAGGCAACATAAACCTGCATAACTTAAAGCTGCCCAAGGCTCAACACTTGGCAGCTAGCTCCTCTATTTGGGAAGACACATCACACACCCTCCAAGTGTGAAAATGCAAAAAGTAACAATAGGGTGTATTTATCTTACTCCCACTACCATTCATATAAATATATAAAAAAGGAAAAGAATCTAAGTAGCCAATGAAACATTGCATCAGCGTCCATCGCTTATGCATTATTGTATTTAATCTTCTCAACAATACTGTGAGATCACTACAGACAGAGAAATCTATTTAAATATAAGAAAGTGGAAGCTCAGAGGGAACTGGCAACCTTGCCAAGGACCCCATTAGTAAATGGCAGAATTTGGAACTGAACTCAAGTTTACCTCATTTCAACATTCAAATTCTTTTCTCTGTGACATACTCTTAGAGGTTGTTTGAATGATTTGAAATTCTAAAGGAACTCAGAAGGAGAAAAAAATCCATTTTATCTTAGAAAAAAAATGAATTCCTGTGAAAGATAAGAGATTTGAGTTTGACCTTAGAAAATGGATACCATGTTTACTTCCTCTAACAAGTGCCATTGCTTTTGGCTATTTCTATATGAGACATATAACTGGGTATTTATTTGTATTAATTCTAAAATATTTACTGAGCACCTAAATCAAATCTAACACTGAGCACGATTCAACAAGCCTTCCAGTGATACTGCTGTTTACACAGAGTGAGAAGTTCTGGATATTTTTGGAGCTCTATCATCACTAATAGGCAAATGATGTCTCCAAAAAATGCTGAGAACTCACACAAAAATGTGAGATTACCAAAAGTAAACACCTTGGAGTTGTAAGCAAATATTACATAGCTCAACTGGCTCATTTGTCTTATCTCCTTAATAATTGTTATAATACATTCTATAGAATGTCAATTGTAGATGAGGAGATTGACTTGGCAAAGGGTAAAACTTGGAGATGATTACAAAATATTTCAACTTATCAGAATTTTAAAACCAATTTGACATGCCTTCTTAAATTACACTCTCTTTTTTAAGTGGTCTTGAAATATCCAAATTGTCTTTGCACAATGATAGAAATTATGAGGTCAAAAATGGCCCCAGGAAGTGGCACCAAAAAAATGGGGAGTTAGGAAGCTCCAAGTTCACATTCCAAAGAGAAACATAACAAAGAAAAAAATATAAACCATCTAAACAAGTTTGTAGGAACTTTGAAAAACAACTGAAGGTTTAGCGCAAGAAAGCAAATGGCTGATCGAGAGAAAGCATCTTCAAAAGGGCATTCACAGTAGCCACGCACATGAGGGAATTTTGACTGTTCCATGTATGCCCACATCAGACACACTCTCAGAAAAAATTTCAGAAGATATTATCTTCCACCTCAGACTTATCCATGGGTTCACAATAAGTCTAGATAATAGGTGATCAATTGCCTCTGAGCAGAACAAGCCTGTAAAGATGAAGAAAATAGGATGCTCTCCCTTTTTTGTTGAATTTTTTTTGCATGGTTGTTTGAATCAGTTCCTGATATTTAAGGAAACCTGATTCAAAATGCTATCTAAAAACTAGCTTTAAAACAAAGCAGCCCATATGTTTATCAACTTGTGCACGGATAAAGAAAGCATAGTATTTATACAAAATGGAATACTAGTCTGCCATAAAAAAGGATAAATTTGAGTCATTTATAGAAAAATGAACGCACTTTAAACTCATAATGTTAAGTAAAATAAAGAAGACACACAAGCTTAAATATGACATGGTTTCTCTTATACAAGAGGTCTAGAATATAAATAAAGAGCAAAATAAAAGATAGATAATAGGAAGTAGGGAAAGATATCTTTTTCAAAAGGAAAAGTGACCGAGACATGGAGAAAGGGGAGAGGAATGGGAGGAGTAAGGGATGAAAAAAGAATTAAGATGTGCTATCTACATGTGCCAACATTCCATGAGGAAAGGAATGTAATCATTACATACTGAAAACACATTCTAATAAAAAATAAAAATTAGAAAATAATCAAAAATAGGAGAAGAATTTTTTTTTACAAATACAGTTTGAGCAAAGACCAAAAGAAATTAATTTATATGGCCTTTATCATTTTTATTTATTTTTTTATTTTTTTTTTTTTAAATTTTATTTTAAACCAAGAACATGTATTGGTACATTCTACATACAATGGTCACATTCATTACATTAATTCTGTACTTATACATGATGTATCTTGGTTCTCCCCCCTCTCCCCCCCTCCCCTCTGCACCCTCCCTCCCTATTTACAGCATATCATTTTTATTTATTACCATGTGTTTATGATCCATAATAAACACATTCATCATGGGGAATTGGTACATATAAATAGCTCATCTTGATTTGTTTTAGTTCCTCTTTCTTTCACCTCCCTCCCAACTGGCCAATTCCCAGGGCTTTTCTCATCTCCATGGAATCTATTTCCCTCTTTGCAATTCTGTACCTTTTATTTTTCACTTTAAATTATTTATGCTTTTATTTTCACATATACAAAAAATGTGATATTTGACTTTCTCAGCCTGATTTATTTCACTTAGCATTACGGTTTCAAGGTACATCTATTTTTTTCCTATGAGTGATGCAAATTTATCATTCTTCATAGCAGAGTAGTATTCTACACTGTATAAATACCACAAATACTGAAAGCTGCAAGTGAAAAACACCAAGGTACTTATAAAAGCAAACACATTGGAATAATATCAGATTTCCTAGAAGAAACTCATAGTATATGAGCTATTCTCTATTCTTTTGTTATGAAATTTTATTTTTTCATAGAGTTAAGGAAAACATTTTTTTTTGTTTTCCTCATCAATACCTACTTGTATTACACTTGAAAAGATATACAAGTTCATTGTGTAAATTTTCGCAAGCAGTAATTTTTAAGACCCTGTACTATAATCTTTTCTATCACCATTAACTATCATTGTATAAAAAGAATAAAAAGAAAGTTCAGATATTAAAAAATAAAGGAAAGGAGAGCACAAAATTATATATTTAAAGTCCCTGAAGGAAAATTTCTCCAAGGTTACATTACTATATTCAACAAAATTATTCTTCAGAATTAAAAAAGAATTAAAGACATTTCAAGATAAGCATAAACTTGAGGAATTCATAGTCTTTGTGCTAGTATTGCAGAAGAAATATGAAGCCATCCTGCACAGAAAAAAAGGAAGAAAGAAAAACATGACCTTGTGAGCTCAACAAAGAATAAAACTTTCCAGAAGAGTAGATAAACAAATGAGAATTAGAGAAAATAAAACATTATTCTTTCAATAAATCTTCAAACTTCTAAGGTGAATAAAATAGAAAGAAAAGAACATAGAGTATTCAAAACAACCCGAGCAAAACCAACATGTTCATAATATATTTTGTGGTTTTTTGGGGGGTTTATCTTACTTGGGGTTTATTAAGTGATCTTCATGAACTTGGAGATCTGTGTTTCCCCTCGTATTTATTAGTTCAATGCCATTGTTTCTTCGAATAATGGGCTGGTCTTTTTTCTTTATCATTCTGGGAATTTGCATGTGACTGTTCACTTGATAGCATCCATCAAGTTCCTTGGACTCTATTTACCTTTACTTCTTCATTGATTCTTTTCTACTTTTACTTGATAATTTAAATTGCCCTATCTTCAAGTTCATTGGTTATTATTCTTTTTTTTTTAATTTTATTTTAATGGTACATTTTCGCTGTACATATTGATAACATTCATCATTGGGGATTTGGACTTGTACATGATATACCTTGTTGCTTCTTCACTGGTTATTATTCTGACCATCCAAGTCTTCTGCGTATTATCTCTAGTGAATTTTTCCTTTCATTTATCATAACTTGCAGCACCAGAATATCTGTTTAGTTCCCTCATTTGTTTTATATTTCTTTGTTGATTTTTTTGTATATTCTTTTATGAATTTCCTTTAGCTGTTCGTCCGTGTTTTTTGTAGGTCTTTGAGTACCTGTAAGATAATTATTTAAAGTTCTTGTTCATAAGTCTGATATGAGGGCTTCCTTGGGAATGAGTTCTGCCTATTTTGTATGTCTTATAAGTTTTGTTAAAAATTTGGAATTTGATTATTGTAACAGGTTCATTATGAAAATCACTTTGCTTTTCATCATTTTACTTTTTAATACTGAAGAGCACAAAACCTAACCAAAAAAGAAAGAAAGAAAGAGCTGTATAACAAACACTACAGCACTCTGAAAACAAAGATTAAAAATATCAGAAAATGGAAGACATTCCCTGTTCTCGAATGGGCAGAAGCAATATTGTAATAGTGGAGATATCACCAAAATTCTATACAAAGTCTACACAATTCTAATCAAAATTCCAACAGCATTCTTCAAAGAAATATAGAAAAGAATCCTAAAATTTATATGGAACTAGAAGAGACCCAAAATGAAAAAAAGCTATCCAGTGTAGCAAGAGCAACACGAGAGGCATCACGATCCCAGATTTGAAGTTATACAATAAAGCTACAGTGATAAAAACAGCATTTTACTGCACAAAACAAGCATGAGGATCAGTGGGAAAGAATCGAAAATGCAGAAACATTCCCAGGCATATTCAGCCATCTGATGTTCAACAAAATGGTCAAAAACATACAGTATACTGGAGAAAAGTTAGGCTCCATAGCAAATGCTCTGTAGAAAACTGATTATTCACATGCAGAAGAATGCATCTAGACTGATGTCTCTCCGGCTGTACTACAATAAATTTAAAACTAACATGCAAATCAAAAGAACACTGAGATTCCATCTTACTCCAGAAAAAATGGCTATAATCAAGAACTCAGCAGGGAGATGTGAATTACAACTACACTGAGATTCTATCTCACTCATCAGACTGTGTACCACCAAGAATAACAAAAATAACAAATACTGGTTAGGAGGCAGGGTAGAAAGAATACTTATCCACTATTGATTGGAATGTAAATTGGTATAACTGCTATGAAAATCAACATGGAATTTAAAAAAAAAAAAAACAGCTACCATATGTTCCAGTGATACCACTCTTCTCTCTTTGGTAAACACTTGAATGAATAAGTCAATATAGAGATATTTGCATACTTAATGTTGATGGCAGCACTATTCAGAATAGTTAAATTTTGGAATCGCCCTAGGTGCCTGTCAATGGATAAAGAAATAATATAATAAAGTATTATTCAGATATGTGAAAGAAACAATCTGCTGGAAGATAAAATAGCTAAAACAGTTGAAGACATAGGTGTAGGCAAAGACTTTATGAACAAAACTATGATCATACAGGAAATGTTACAAAGAATCAACAACTGGGATCACATCATATTAAAAAGCTTTTGCACAGCAAAAGAAACTGCCAAAAGAGTGAAAAAAATAACCCATAGAATGGGAAAAATTTTACCAGATATTCTTCAGACAAAAGACTAATATCTAGAATCTATTAAAAAAAACTCAAAAAAACCAAACCCCCAAATTTAAAGACCCAATCTAAAAATGGGCATCTGAAATTAATAGACACTTCTTAGATGAATAATAGCAAATAATTATATGAAAAAAAATGTTTAGTATCATTGGTCATTCAAGAAATGCAAATTAAAAAACACTGAGGGGTGCTGAAGAGGGGGGAACCAAGATATATCATGTACAGGTACAAATTAACTATGATGAATGTGATCATTATATATACAACGTACAAATACATGTTCTTGGTAAAAAAAAATAAATAAATAAAAAATGAAAGTAAAATAAAAAAACACTGAGATCCCATTTCTCTCCAGAAATAATGGCTATCATCAAGAAACTGAACAATAACAAATGCTGATGAGGCTGTGGTGAAAAAGGAACACTTCTCCACTGTTGGTAGGAGTGTAAATTGGTACAACCACTCGGAAAATCAGTTGGACATTCCTCAAAAAACTAAAACTAGAGATTCTACTTGATCCAGATATTACCCTTCTAGGTATTTCCCCAAAAGAATTAAAAGAATCATACCACAGCTGTATATACACACCATTTGAAGTTTGTGGAGGTTCACCTAAGGGCAAAAAGCAAAGAAGGAAACATCTGTTCAAGAAAATATGCTAAAAGTCAGTAACAACAGCCAGAGCCTGGAGCATTTGAGCCACATCTCACTCCTTCCCTCATCTCACCCAGTTTGGATTATGTAACCTCTACTCAACAAGAGTGGCTAAAAAAGAAAGGACTCTTTTATTCTTTTAGCTCCAAATCAAAGGTTATCATATTTCACCAGGAGAACATGTCACCAGAACTTCTCATTCCCTCTAATTCCTAGTGGGAGAGACTAAATCCTTGGTGAGTTTAACCAAAAATCAGGGTCCACCCTCCTCCACCTGCCACCTGCCTGTAGACTTAAAGCACTTAGAGAATCATAGAAAGTCAAGAGTATTAAGACACTGACTGTCATTGTTCAAACTCATTCATGGATGCAAACTGTGGTGCTGCCATTTCTAATAATCAAGAGTTTATCATTGTGGAAAAGCAGTAGATAAGAAAAGAGAGTTCATAAGCTCTTCCCAAATTAACTGAATTTTTGAAACATAATATGGGAAATTCAGTCTAAAGCCATTCTCAAGGGAAAAAACAGCTCCTCTTAATTAAGACCAACAAGCAAACCTATAGGTCATCAAGTTCCTCAGAAAGAACCAGAAGAAGAGATAGCTATAAATCCTCCTGCTACCAGAACAAAAATCAAAGGCAAGCTTCAAAAAGCATATTCACCTGAATTTAATTGTATCAGACTGCTGAGCAATTTATGTCATAGGGCCTTAGCAAAAACAATAGAACAGCCAAGTGGAATTTAATAAAGATTAATAGGCAAGGTGTAATACCAAAAGAAGACACCATAAGTGAAACATTGGTAGAGTCTGAGAAAACACTCCAAAAATCCATATAATTCTAGGGTACTGGCACACCCAACCAGGATTGCAATTTCTAAAGTGACATCAAAATTTTCACTACGGGGGGAAACAGATATTACTAAATACCTTAGGTGAGTCACAAAACTAACAAATGAATAACAAAAAACTCCAAAGAAGAGGATGAGAATTAGTATCCATAACTACTTCAGTGTATTATACACAATTCCCACTTTTTCAACAAAAAATTCACAAAATGAAGAGACACGTAAATAAATAACCCATAAAAAGGAAGCGATCAAGCAATAGAAATTACTTCTAACAAAGTTCTCAATGTTACCATTATGTTTAAACAAACAAAGGAAACCATGATTAATGATTTAAAGGAAGAAGCAAAGACAATGTTTTATAAGTAAGCACTATAAATAATGTAACAAAATTATGAAAATAGAAAATATGAATTAGAAAATTATAACAACAAAAATGATCGGTATATTAGGACTGTCAGGAGAAGCAATGAGCAAATTTGATAATAAATCAATAGATATTAGGTATGCAATGGGCATAACAGAGAAATAATACAAAGAAGAAAATGAACAGAAAATGAGGGACTCGTTTAAACATATCCCAATTCATACAATAGGAGTACCAGAAGAGATGAAGGAGAAATGAGACGTTAATTTTTTTTAATGAATAATGGTTGAAAACTTCTTGAATTTGCTTGAAAACATTGAATTATACATTTGTCTTATTCACTTTCCTCATAGGTGAAACACAATACTTGACACCCACATCTTAAAAAAGAAGAGCTGTTTATTTTGGCTCATGTTTCAGAAGTTGCAGTCCATGCGTGACAGGCTCAAATGCAAAAATGGCATGGTGGAATGGCCTGCCACAGAAGAAAGCTGCTCACATCATGGCAACTGGGAGGTAGAGAAAAAACATAGAAGGGAGGTAGAGAGATAAATCTTTCCAGGTCATGCCTCCAGTGACCCACCTCTTCCAACAAGGCTCCACATCCTAAAGGAATATTTAGCTACGGATTCTTCAGAGGATTAATCCACTGATAAGCATAGTACCCCCACCTCCCTATATCCCTGCCTATGAGAACAAGAGGCTCTGAGGAAAGGAGTCTCAATCTAAGCCATAACAAACTTCAAGAGCTTAATGAACTCCAAGTAAGGTAAATATACAGAGAACCACTCTTAAACACGTTATTTCATTTTCAGTGATGCCTGCCAGACATATTCTGGAAATAAAAGAGCTAACACAAACAATAAAATAGAGGGAACAACAAATTTTCTCAGTGTACGCAGATTAGCTCTCTGTAGGGTACTCTTTTACCACTTAGTAAGACTTGTGCTGATACAAGGAATCAAGAGAGGTAAAAGGTTAAAATTGTCTCAAAAACCTTCTGGGTGTGCATCTTGTCTGGGTATATTCATGGCATTCAAAATGTCTCATATGCACTGCTACTTTTAAAAATAAAATTTGACATACTAAAGGATCTCATTCAATATTCTATCCCATTCATTCGGTGAAATATTGTATGTTTCTGCCCATAATGTCCAGGCATCTATGGGTTTGCAATATGTATTTTAGCTTTCATAACTATGCCTGCTACTTTCCCCACTTACATTCTGAGTGATGCAATACACAAATGAAAACATTGCCTCAGTACTTTTGCTATTATCCGGACAAGTCAAAGAAGATGAACACAAAAATTGGCAAATAAATTTGCTTAGCTTGCATTTATTCCAGGACTGAGCCTAGGCATTGGCTGCAACCTACTCAGGACCTAGACTACTGTACTAGCAAGGATTTGGCAAAAGTGTGCATATTAATCAACTTTTCCATACTGCCTGACACCCACAAGTTAAGTAATAAAACCTTTACTTTAATTCACACTTTAAGAGGATTCAGTCTATTTCCAGGTAGCGCCAAAGCAAAAGTATCATGGCAGAAAGGCATAGTGGAGCCAAGCTTGTTAGTTCATGGCAGCAAGAAAGCAGAGCAAGGAAACAGTGGGAGAGTGGAAGGTGCCAGGAACCATGTAAAAAACCCAAGATCATGTCTCAATGACCCACCCAGACACACCCAGATGTGTGCTCTAAAAACTCCCTGGGCAACTCCTCAACCAATCAAATTGGCACAATCAAACTTAACCATTACATCCTGCCCTTTGTCAACTTGACATTTAAACACATCTACTTAAACCATACCTACTTTCGAAATAAATAAAATAAGTTAATAATTCTGCCTAACATAATTCAATTTCTGTAAAACCAAAAATTCAGCAATTCTGTCCTGAAAGTTTCAACAGGCCCAGTACTCTTCGTAAGTCCAAGTATCTTCTGAGACTCAAGGCAAACTCTTGTTTATGAACCACTGCAAAAACAGAATTACACAGGGTAAATATTCCCATTCTAAAAGTAAAGAATTGGAAGATAGAAAAGAATTGGACTGAAACAAAATCAAAACCCAGCAGGACAAACATGAAGTCTTATAGCTCCATATCCAACACTAGGGGCAAATGGTGCTAGAATGTGATTTTCAAAGGACTTAGGTGGTCCATCCCTATGTTCCTGCAGGTTGCAGCCCACATGCCCTCTCTCTTTGGCTTGCTCCATGCACAGCCTGCAGCTTTCCTTGGCAGGCCTTCTACATCCCTTCCTGGGATCTCCACTATAACTTCAACTTTATTCCCATAGCTTCAAGCACTATCTTCTCAGGGGCTCCTTTCCTGGCCTTCCAGCTCATCCCTTGAAATCTGGATGGAAGCCTTCCTGACCCCACAACTCTCGCATTCTGCATGCCAATATAACCAGCATCATGTGGATAATGCCAAGGTCAGCTACTAGATTAAACAGCTGTGTCCCATTGAAAAATAGCTGTAGCAGCCTTTGCATGTCTGGATGGCTAAGCCCAGTAAAACGAATCCTGGGGAACCAACTTCCTAAAAAGCCCTCCTTCAGCAGATACCTGATGACGATCTTTTTTGTGGGAGGGCAATCTTCTAAAATAAAAGTTTTTCATTTTTATACCTTTAAGCAAGCATCTTTCTGGTTTCTGAGATGTTCCCGAAGCATTTTTTTTTTTTTTTTAGTGCATGTACAAAATACTTGGCTTCTATTTAATGGTGCTAAACTCTTCAGCAACTACAGCCCCTTTTGTCACTACTTTGCACATCACTTCTTTGATGGAAAATTTGAGCTTTTCAGATTTTCTACTCTGTTTTTGCCCCTGATTCTCACTATAAGTTTGACTTTATGCAGACAGCAGTACCCAAGCCACAGACTCAGTACTGGACTGTTTTGAAATTTCATCCAACACATCAGTCTACCACCCTTAATCTCAATCCCCTGCAAAGTCTCAGAAAATTGGCATCATAATACAAAATTTCTGGCACAGAATAACACACCTGACCTCTCGCCCAACTATCAATGGAATCCTTGTTCTCTATTACAACCTCCTGAGCCTTAACTTTACTGTTCACATTCCTATCACCATTTTGGTGTTCCAAGCTCCAAGCAGAACTGCTCATCAAGTTTTTCTTATAGTATTTTAGGGTTTCTCTATGCAGCAGCTCTAAACTTTTCTAAACTGAAAACCATTTCCAAACTCTTCTGAAGCACATGATCAATTACAGTCACAGAAATGATACCATTTCTCCAGTGCCAATTTTCTGTATTAGACACCTTTCCCATTGAAGAATGTAACACCTAACATTCTAAATTTAAAGAGTGAGAGCTTTAATATGGCTCACGGTTTAAGGGGATTCCATCCATGATCAGCTTGCTTCAAAACAGAAACATCATGGCAAAAAGGAGTGGTGGAATAAAACTACTTAGTTCATGGCATGTGGGAAGCAGAGCAGGGGAACAGTGCCAGGGAAGAAGGAACAAAGGACTATGTATCAAAATCAAGTTCACACCCCTATGACCCACGTAGATGCATCCAGAAGTACACTCCATAAATCCCCTGGCCAGCTCCCAAGCCAAACAATTTGATGCAATCAAGTTTAACTGTCACAGTGAATACAAACACCACAAAACTTTCCTTTTAATTTGAAGACGGCTTTTTAAAATTTGGATACTTGCTTGATTAATGTAAACCTATCATTGTTTTCCAGAGCGCCTATAGTGCTGATTCTGATAGCTCTGATTGTTTTGTTTTTAATTTTTCGGTCATATAACAAGAGTTTGGAGCCTTCTATACTGCCACTCTACCATTTTGCTGCTGTCTTTCTCCAAACTCTTTTCTTCCTGTTTTTAAAATATTAAGTCACGTAATCTTCACAATATCTCTTAGTTCACGGCAATGTATAGAGTAATTTTTGTCTCTTTATCATCTATCTACTCATTCCTCCCACTTACGGCCATCATAAATGGGCTTGTGGCACAATATTAAAAGTATTGGACTACAGTTGAGGACATTTGCAGTCTATTATTAGCTTTGTGAGTGACTCACACCATGAATTTAGAGAAATAATTTTCCTGTCTAATTCTCAGTTTCCCCATACATAACAGGAAGCATGGAAACTTCAGGGAACTCTGTTAGATCTGCTGTTTTAGGATTCCAAGTATTGTAGAAAGTAAAATTTACCACTTTTTTCCCACACCAGACTGAGAATACATTTCTGTTGGCTCAGCACAGAGCAAGTAGTTATTTTCATGGATGAGTTATACTGCTAACAACAAAACGGGAGGTGAAAGATTCAAGATTCCTTGTATGTCCAATTTCTTTCACCATTGGGAGCAGAAGAGGGGCTTGGCTTATAGAAATTGCCCTGTAAATCAACTTTTCACCCTATGCTTTACCCAGGAAATTGAATCCAGATCCCGATCACTGATGGCATCTTCCTTTTGTCCCTCGCCTCAAAAAGAAAGTTGAATCTCTAAATTCTGGAGCTCTGCTACCCTCTAATTCTATCTCTTTCAGGATTCCAGGGCAACCACCCTGGGAAATCCAAGGCCGATCCTGCCATAGGTAAGAAATAGTTGGACTAATGACTGAATGTCAAAGGATAAGAATGTAGCCATTATTTCACCATTACGGGGGAAAAGAAGAGTTTGTGGCATATGGGTAGGATTTATAATAATTTTTCAGTACAAATTCATCACATTAAGGGACAAATAGAATAACCTATAAAATATTTTGGCATATAAAGGAGAAGGTAGGACCCTCCTATAGATGAAAATCTGAAGCTTTTGGTTAGGCACATGTCTTGAACATCCTTCTCTGCAAAACTGCCCAACCATCTTTCCTCTACTTATTTTGTAAGATAACATGTATATCGCTTGATGCAGTGCTACACACCTGCAATCCCAGTAATCTTGGAGGTTAAAGTAGGGGGATCACAACTTCATAGCAGTTTAGGCAACGTAGCAACTTCGAGTGATCTTGTATCAAAATAAAAAATAAAAGAGGTTGGAGATATACCTTAGTAAAAAGGCCCTGGATTCAATCCTCAGTACCACAAAAAGACAGCATGCCTATTTCCAAACACTTTCTTATCCAGTGATTTTGTGTGAAGCAAAAGCAGAAAAGCCTCGTGGAAAGAAAGAAGCATTTGAAACCAAACTTCTGGCTTTCAGTTGTGAGGTTTTCACTATGTGACCCTTGGCATACTGCTTCACCTTTCTGTGCATCATTGCCCTCATCTGTACAACAAGTGGGGCTAGTAGAAAAAAGTGAAATGGTAAGAATATTCTATTACAATATCTTGTGGAAATTTTCTTTAGCCAATAATATGATGGATATGAAAACTATGTATGAACACGGGAAAATACTGATACAGATCTTTTTAAACTGGCATTGGAAATGGTACCTGTGATTGAAACTGTTTGAAAACATCCACAGACAAAATGACTGGGAGAAAATGCATCACTATGTTAAAGGTGGCCACAATAATAAATTGATGGATGCAATGATTTAAATTGAGGATGTCTCCCAAAGGTCTCATGTCTCATAGCAGGGCTGCTGAAAGGTGATTTGAATCATGGGGTCATCACAGCTGACTGGCAATTAAGAAGTGGTGTCTTGTGAAAGAGCCAGTCACTGAGGGCATTACATGGAAAAGTATATCTCCATTCCCAGGTCTTCATTTTTCTCTCTCTACTTCATGACTAGCCCGATGTGAGCAGCTTTCCTCCAACCAGTCCCTTTCACTGTTTCTGTTTAAGCCTCCTGAATATGGATGGAAACTTCTGAAACTGTGAATCAAAATAAACTTCTCCTCCTTTAATCTGAGGGTGTTGAGTATTTTGTCTCAGATATGAGAAAAGTGACTAAGACCAATTTTGGTACAAGACAAATGAGATTGTTGCTATGACTGTTACCTGGCCATTTGATTTAGAAGCATTTAGAAGTGGTTCGTGGGAGGAATTTGGAAAGTTTTGGAGTTGCCATCTAGAGAAGCCCTAGAATGCTCTAAACTGAACATGGTGAAAGATTCCAGTTGGACCTCTGAAGACCAGAATCCTGATAGAAATGTAGACAGTAAAGACCAGGCTCATGAATTTGGAGCTGGGAACAAGAATTCCATTGGCAATTTGACTTGAGACTATGTGAATTACACTCTGGCAGGCAAGATATCATCATTTTCCTCAGGAACTGAAACTTTGTGGAAGACTGAGCATAAAGGCGACAGACTAGTCTGGTAGAGGAAATTTAAAGGCAGTCCAATGTTCAGGCTCTGGCATTAGTACTGCTGAGAGATTTTGGCTAGATTTATATTGGCAACTGGAACAACAAAAAGCCTGTTTAAGAAGTATTAAGCTTGGTCAGAAAGGAAGTGCCTGCAAAGATGATGCCTTGGATAGCTACATAGCAGAAAAGATGAAAAAGAAGCCAGGTAGTTTGCACCAGGACAATAAGAAGGATCCCTTGAGGCCATCCCAGGAATTTGCAATAGTCCATCATTTACAGGCTGAAAGGTTGGAAAGTGAACGACTTTGCTTTGAGAAGAGGCCCAGGGTGCTCTGCTTAAGAAGGGCCAGCTAGGAAATTGGTGTACTGAGTTTCATTTTGCAGTTCCTGGGTACCCAAGTAGAGACTTCTGCAGCTATGATCCATGTGGACCCAGCTACTGCTCAAACAGGTGACAGAATTTGGAGTCACTGACATTGTGCTGGTTTTATAGGCATATAGAGTACAAGAGTTGTGGGATCAGGGAAGATTCTACCTAGACTCTCTTCAGAAGAAGGGCTGGAGGGCCAATCAGTTTGCCCTTGAGAGAACAGTGCATCAAGCTGTGAGAGAGAGCCAAAAGTGCAGTGAAAACCTCAGAAATTTGAAGACATCGTGAATATGGAACATTTTCTGAAGAACTCTACAAGCAGTGACCAAATAAACCCAAAAGGAAAAGCCATGAGATTTGTCATTGGCAGTTCCCTAGAGGTCAGTCCATAAAAGCCTTTTGAAGTCCTCATGTCAATACATCATGCCACCAATGCTGTGCATACAGATATAGAATTTGTCCTACTGTATTTTGGTCTTGCTTTGGTCAGATTCCTTTCTATCCCTCTCTTCCTCTCTTGGACTAGGAATATTGATTCTGTGCCACTTTATATTGGCAGTGTTAAACTTTCATTGATTCTTTTAATGTAGCCCACAGCTAAGAGTTTGCCTGTAGTCTCGGAAGAAACATTGAGCTTGTACTTTTCAGCAATGCTGAAACTGTAAAGATTTTGGTAAATCTTAGAGATAGGCTAAATGCATTTTTATAAAGAAATGCATCCATTTTCTTACAAATGACAGATATTTATCCTTCTTCATGGTAGAGTAATATTCCACCACCTATAAATACCAACTTTCTTTAACCTTTCATCTGTTGATGGCGATGTAGGCCACATCACACTCTTTAGCTGTTATGAGTTGTGCTGCTGATAAACATGGGTGTGCATGTATTACTGTAGTATGACATCTTTAAATATTTCAGGAAGATACCTAGAAGAGGAATAGCTGGGTTAAATGGAATTTCTAGTTTTACTATTTGGAGGAATATCCATATTGATTTCCATAGTGGTTGTAATAGTTTACATTCCCACCAACAATGAATAAAATTTCCTTTTCTCCACTCAGCTTCGCCAGCATTTGTTATGATTTCATTTCTTGCTGATAATCTTCCTTTGTGGAATAAGATGGAATTTCAGTGTTAATTTGCATTTCTTTAATGGCCAGAGATGTTGAACATTTTTCCTGTATTTATTTGATATTTGTACTTCTCTTCTGAGAAGTTTTTGTTCCTTCCAGTTGCCGACTTTTTATCGGCCCTTTAATATTGGGGAGTCAAATTTTTTTAGTACTTTATAATTTTAGATAAATAATTTACTGTCTGAGAAGTCGATTTTTAAAAAATTTCCCCCATCTATAGGCTGTCTCTACACTCTGTTGTTTGTTTAATTTACTGTACAAAAGCCTTTTTCTTTTATATAATCCCATTTATTGATTATTGATGTTATACCTTGGGCAGTTGGGGTTTTGTTCAAAACATTTTTGCTTATACCTGCATCTTCAAGAGTTTTTCCTATTTTATCTGTCCACAGACTATGTGTTTCTGTTTTAACATTTAGATCTTTGATTCATTTTGATTTTACTTTACTACATAGTGAGAGATATGGGCCTGGATTCAATCTTCTGCATATATATAGCTGATTTTCCCAGCACCATTTGTTAAAGAGGTTATTTTTCCCAGCATATGTTTTTGGTCCCTTTGTCAAAGATCAAATGGTTGAATGTGCATGGGGTTTCTTCCTCATCCTCTCTTCTGTCAGACTGATCCATATATCTGCTTTTGTGCCAGTACCATGCAAATTTTATCACTTTGTAATATAACTTGAAATCCAGGATTGTGCTGTCTCCTCCTTTGTTCTTGTTGTCCAGAAAGGTTTCACTATTCTGGGTCTCCTCTTCTTCCATATGAATTTTACAATTATTTTTATTTATTTTGTGAGGAATGTTGTTGATATTTTTATTATAATTGCATTTAATCTATGTATATATCGTTTCTGGTGCTGTGGCCATTTTGACACTATTGATTCTGCCTATCTAGGAACGGAGGATACCTTTCCTTTTGCTGATGTCCTCTTTGATTTCCTTTTTCAGAGTACTATGACTTTCATTACAGAGGTCTTGTACCTCCTTGGTTAGGTTAATTCTTAAGTATTTAATTTTTCTTAAAGATACTCTTAATGGTATTTTTTCCTAATTTCTTTCTCAGTGGGACCATTGTGTACATGAATGCTATTGTTTTTCATCTGATGAACTTGCTAAAATATTTGTTAGTTCTAGGATTCTTTTGGTGGATGCGGAGGCTCTTCTAGGTATAAGATCATGTCATCTGTGAATAAGAATAGTTTGATTTCATATATATATATTATATATATATATAATATATATATTATATATATATATTTTATATATATAATATATATACATCTTTTACTTCTTTATCTTGCCTGATTGCTCTGGTTGAAGTTTCCAGTACTATATTGAGCAGAAATGATGATAATGGACATCCTTATCTTATCTCTAATTTTAAAAGAAAAACTTTCAGTATTTCCTCATTTAATACAATGTTATCAGTAGATATATCTTAAATGAGTTTTATCAGATAATGTCCTGTTTTCTTTGGGACCTTATCATGAGTGGATTTTGAATTTTGTCAATGGACTTTTGTGTCTATTGCAATGATCATGTAATTTTTGTACTTTCTGTATAGGGGATATATTACCTTATTGATTTGCGTATATTCATCCATCCTTGGATCCTGTGATGAAGCCTACGTTGTCATGATGTATGATATTTTTAATGATTTGTTGTATTCTGTTTGCCTGTATCTTGTTGAAGATTTTTGTATCTAGGTTTATTAAATAGATTAGGCTGTTGTTTTCTTTTTTAGTTGAATCTTTTTATGCTTTTAGAATCAAGGTAATATGGAAACACTTTATTGCTAGTATCAAAATCTCTAATTGCTGGCTGCTTCCCAGTGATGTGTTCTGGGTATGGCTAGCTACAGGCCTTTGCCTCTGTTCCAAGATATGACTATCTCTTAATTTGGGGAGGGACGTGTGCCATGTAACCGGCCCAGCACCCAGTTCTCCAGAAGTGAACAACAGTTATGTTGATGACAAAAAACTGGATTTTCGTGTACAGGAAAAACTAAATAACAGCAACAACTCTGCTATCTCTGGCAATACCAATGAAATCAGCACCAACAATAGAGTCAAAGACAAACTGGATATTGACATACCATGATAATCAATAAAAGCTATCACTTTACCAACTTTAACAGTACAAAAGAGACCTGTGAGAATAATATAGAAACAAAACCAAACAAAATATTGATGTATAGTGTCTTGGTTACTTTTCTCATTGCTGAGACAAAATACCCAACATCCAAAATTAAAGGAGGAAAGGTTTATTTCGGCTCATAGTTTTGTAGAGGTTTCAGGCAATAGTCAGCTGGCTCGAAGCGGGGAGGGTGACATGGTCAAGGGGCATCACAGAAGAGAAACAGTCCATATAGCAAAGCAGGGTGGGCAAAATGCAACCAGCAGTCAAGTAGCAAGTAGCAAGCAGCAAGAGGAAGCAGCCTTTATATTCTACCCAGGTTGTAAGCCTCTTAATTGGTGCTACCCACACCCAGAGTGGGGCTTCCTTAATCTCAGCATAACACCTTTAATCCTAGCATCACATATCCTAGATCCAGCTACCTCTGCAAAACCCCTCTTAACACTGCATGAGGCTTTGGGGGGAAATCTAGATACCAGCCATAACACACAGTAAACATTTACTAAATCCAACAACTATACTATAATTAATAATACAAAATAATTCAACAATAATAGCATAGAGTCATCTAAGTATCTAAAGATACATATAGCTTAATGGTAATGCTAGTGAAAATTGAGGGAGTAAGGATGGGGAAAATGAAAGAAATAAAATTTCAAAAATAAGGAGAAGGAAAATCCAAAGCAGGAGAGAATAATAAGACAAAGTGTTCAATTTGGGAGTAAAAGAAAATAAAATTAGATGAAAGTGACAGAAAAGAACACACAAGAAGTAGAAGAAGAAATTTAAAAAAAAAAAAAAGCAAAAGAAAGAAAAAAGTCAAACCCTCTAAAAACCAAAGAGGAAAAGTAGATGTCCAAAAAAATTCTTCAAACAATTTCACTGTTTAAATGAAAGATTTCTTTCCAATCTGCAATATTGGAATCCCTCAGATATCCGGAAGGTACAGTCATCTACTGCTAAGTCTTATTTTGTTTCCATACTCACCATTTTGTATGTGGCAGTTTAATACTTCCCTGCCTTTCCTGCTGTGCATGGGTGGTCAAGGGTGTCCGCCCTAGGACTATATCCTCAACAGGCACTCCCAGTTTCTGAGCCCTTCTCTGCACTCCATGACACTGCTTTTTCAATTTAACTTTATGGCCTATATATTTGTGAGGTGCCTCCCCCTCGATTTCAGAGCCCTGAACATCCCAT
This sequence comes from Hystrix cristata, assembly GCA_004026905.1. Lineage (NCBI taxonomy): Eukaryota > Metazoa > Chordata > Mammalia > Rodentia > Hystricidae > Hystrix > Hystrix cristata. Next base: position 45,189 of record PVJO010008962.1, on the reverse strand, counting down.
GACGTGGCAACCACCCAAGCCAAGGATATACCTCATGACATATCCAGATGAGGAAAGAAACATGACCAGTGAGCTCTTTACTGGATGTAGGCTGTGAGGTGAATTTGGAGGCAAGCAGTCCACGGGACATAATGCCAGAACTTTCAGAACAATCTTTTCCAAAAACCAATCAAGACCAGTGTAGCTTGTCAGCATGTAGGGCAGGAGCCCCAAGGTCTTCCCGGCCTGAGCTTAAACTTCTCCTGTCTACGTCTAGCCCACACCCTCTCCACAACTGCATTTTTTTTCACACCCAGTCATTGTTGTAGAGGACCTTAGAGACACTGAAATGTAGTTATTCTGCGACTTCTCATTCCCAGAGTAATTCGGTTTTAAACAGTTAACAACTTCCTCAAATGACTCCTGATTAAACTCTCTTAACTAGGTGGGCACTGCTCTGGATTTCTTCTCTAACTCTAGCCTGCCCTGAGCAAACAGTTACTTTCAGAGTAAGATCTCACACTGTTTGTGGTATTTGCGGTTTACAGAAACTGTGAAGCCATCGCACATTTTAATAATAACTCCATCTTAATTATCAAGCTGCAAATGAGAAAACATTTGTACTCTCATTTATTATTTTCAAGAATATCTATTCCATAAACAAGGAAAGTGAAACACAGATAAGTAACAAGATAACTGAAAGAGCGAGGGGTGGCTTTACAACTCAAACATTGGCCTCTTGACTCTAAAATTCTATCTTCTTTCTCTTAGATTACAGACTAAATCCTGATTTCCCTCTAACATTATTTTGTAAAGTTTTTGATTTTCTCATCTTCATTAAAATGACATCAAAAGTGAGTGCTCATTTCCACAATCATAATTATCATTACCATCATCTACTTCATAACAATAATAGAGGATTATAACCAGTCAGTACTTATAATGTCTGCCATACTGTATTTCAAATATATTATCTGATTTAATCTTCACAACAGCTTTATAAGGTAGTATTTTACTAGCCCTATTTCACAGTAGAGAACACCGAGCTACAAAGACTGAGGAATTTGTTCACAACTATGCATGCCAGAGAAAGGACAGGGCTGGAATTTTAACCCAAGGCCATTTAATTTTAATCACCTGACCTTAGTAATGCTACATCATGCTGTCAATTGAACAGTAATGACTCTAACTAATGGATAGCATAACCTTTGGGTTGCTAGTTTACGAATAAACCGTAATTTGCTAATTCTCCTGGAAAGGCAAAGGCTGCTCTATTTTTTATTTTATTTTTAAATTCACAGCAATGGATTACAGAACTGCTGGGAACAATTTAGAAGAACGTTGCCAGGGTGCTTGGCCAATATACAAAACCTCCTTCTGTCTACATTCCTTCCTCTTATCCACAAATTCATCTGAATTTTCCTGACTTAAATATTGGCTTCACTTCTGACCGTTTCTTCATTTATACAATGTTAATAATTATACCTTCCCCATAGTGAGAATTAGAAGCCATGAGGTTAGGTGGAGGCTGAAAGAGATTACTCCCTTTGATCACATCCCTCTCAACCAAAGAGAAGAGCTGAATATAAAACATGACGGTCTTCAACTACCTTTTAGTATAATGGCTTTCAAATATTTAGTATTGTAGTACAGTTCAGAAACTATTAGAATTTTGAGTGGTATGTTTGAAATTTTTCAAAGATGAATACAAATGCAACAGAAAACAAATTTTGAAAAATTAAGTTTTTAATTTATAATGCTATACGAAGCCACAAACATATATGTTTTTATAATAGCAATTCTGAAATTCATTACTTGTCAACATGCAAATGTAATAATTTAAGTAGTAATTAAAGACTCTTATCTACATATGATTATTGAGACTAGTATTTTTCCTATTTTGCTATTAAGAGAATAGTAGATAAACCCACTTTTATTTTCATTTGGTGTGTAAATCCCTAAATATTTTGGGGTTTTTAACCTTTAATATTTGTAAGAATTTGTACTCCTAACTTACAGATATGCAGCATTGAAAACAGCAGAAGAATCATCAAAGATACTAATGTGGTTGCATCTCACTCACCTCTCACTGTTTAAATAGAATGTTTACTGTTTTAACTTACACTCTCACAAACAACATATTCAGGAGACCAAGCTCATGCTCGCACGAATAAAACCACAACTTTTCATTGGCAAGTTTTAGAATTTGAACTATGTCTCCTCCCTCTTATTCTTGATGAATTGCAATCCACAAAGCAAATGTAAATTCTCTTTGTAAAAAACATATTTGAAATCCTGGTCTCAAAGAATTCACAAAGAAAATAAAGTTACAAGGAATAATGATTCGGTTTTTTAAAAAAAATGAAAAAATCATAAAACACAAAAGCAGAAAAGCTATAATGAGCACGAATCACTAGAAATAATAAACTGCAGACACAGACTAACGAAGATATTAGATATTAGACTAGATTAAAATAAGAAATAATATGTGTAAAATGCAGTATTGACATGGAAATTTGCAGCCATAAAAGTTTTCATTAAACATGTTTCTGAACAACACGTAGTGAATACTGAAAAACCTCTGGTGAGATTGTACATAAAAACAAGTGAAAACACAAATAAATTACATTTGGTAGTAAGAAAAGGGCCATAAATACAGAAGCAGATAAGTTTAAAACTATAATAAGAAAATGCTGTAATTATAAAGCTACAAAATTTGAAAATTTACAGTTTCTCACACCAGAGAAACAATGCAGCATTTAAACATGTGTGTTGGATGTATTTCACTTAAGAGTATGGTCCCAAGATTTATCTATTTACCTAGACTAAATAGAAAATCTCCAAGTTCCTATAACAAACAAATGGAAATTATTTCCGACAAATAAAATACCAGGTCAAATTGGTTTACAAGCAAATCCTATTAAACCTGTAAAACAGAAATCATTCTAATCCTATACAAGTAAAAAGAGAAGTCCAAAAGAGATATTTCCTGACTCAATCTATATGTACAATGTAACAGTCATCAAAAAATTACAATCAAAAGATTTTTAGAAAAAAATTGCACGCCATTCTCACTTGTGAACTTTATTTTTTAAAACAAAACAGACTCTAACAATTAATTTAGTAATATATTGGGGATTTGTATATGAAATGCAAGTGGTTTCTGCATTTAAAAATCAACCTAATTCACTACATTAGGAGTTTAAAATATGAAAATATATGATTACCTCTATAAGTGGGAAATATTTGGTAAAATTTAACATTTTATAATTAAATAAAATTATTAGCAAGTGTACCCAGCAATTTCTATGACCTGATAATACTTACCTACAAAAAGATTAACTTAAAATAAAATATCAGGGGTTATTAATTTAACTCAGTAGTAAGGTGTTTGCCTAACATGTGCATGGCCCTGAGTTTGATCTCCAGTACCAAAGATAAAAACAACAAGTATCATGTAAATAATGAATTATGAAAAGTGTGAATTCTAAAATCAGGAGCAAGTCAAGGGTACCTATTATGACCAAGTTTTTATTGTATTGAAAGTCTTTGCCAGGACAGTAAAACAAGAAAAAAATATACAATTAATAAGAAGGGAAGAGAAAGGAAAGAGTCTTGTATGTAAACCATACAGCTATCACCATAAAAAAGCCAAGAAAACTCTCAAACTATTAAAACTGAAGAGAAGATCCTCCATGATTTCCTCAAACACAATCACATTAAAAAGTCAATTACATTTCAAAATATCAACAAATAACTAAAAGGAACTGTCTTTAATGTGCCATTTAATAAAATAGTGGAAAAGAAATAAAAGTGTCCATATTTGTCAATGGCATGATTGTCTACGTTAAAAATCCCAAAGAATTTATAAAGTTCCTCTTAGATCCAATTTGCAAGTTAATTAAAGTTGCAGGATATGAGACCAACACATAAAAATCACTTACTTTTTTAATACTAACAGCAAATATGTAGAAAGAAATAAAAAATAATATCATTTGCAATCATTCCAAAGAAAATGAAATAGTCAATTATAAAATTAACAAAACATGTAAAGCACATCTATGCTGAAAGTCACATAACACTGATGAAAGAAAGACAAGAAGGCCTAAGTATGTATTCACTGGCTGAAAGATAACATGGAAAAAGTGTCAATACATTTCAAATAGATCTACAAGTTGAATAAAATTTCTATCAAAATCTAATCAAGGTTCTCTGTAGATGTTTACTAGTTTATTCTAAATATTACACGAATGGAGGCAGAGTAAGATGGCAACTGAGTCAAAACCTGTGCTAAGCTCTCCCTGCAGACACCAAGTTGAACAACAGTGCACACACTGAAGTACCAGTGAGAGAGCTAAGAAAATCATGTGAAAAAATATACTGCCTGCTTTTAGTTTAACTAAAGTTTAAATAAGGTAGGAAGTAAGGAGGTTCCCATGCCACCCCCCTCAACACCAACCAGCCCATCACAGAGGCACCTACTGCAAGTGGAGTACCTGAAGAATGATCTTTTGGAACTGCATTGGCCAGGCAGCAAAGAGACTGCTTCCACAACCCTTCCCTCAACTTCAGGCAGAACTGCATGAATCAGGAATTTACTGACAAAATTTAGCACAAGGCTGTGTCTAAGAGACCAGTATAAGATGTGCTGTAGTGAGACTGACCTACCAGTAAAAGCTGAAGGTTCCATAAATGGGCTTGAGCTGACAGGGCCTTGAAACTGATTCCAGAATAAAACAGAAATATGTGTACCTGTGGGACAAACTCAAGTTTCTGCCATATCATTTATAGCCTTGGAGTGGGCTTAGGGGACATGCAGCTTCATCAGGAGGCTGTGCAGGATCACGAAACTGTAGGATTCATGTGTGATCCAGCTTGGCATCAGTTTTGATTGCCAAATACCAGTCTCCATCACCCATCCCCCAACCTCAGGCAGCACAGATATCACCAGGCCATTTATCACAAACAGGCCTCTACAATCCCCTAGAATCAAGTAGAGACATGTACTACAATGGAACAGACTTTCATTTTGGTCTGCATCACCACCAGCTGTAATGTGCCACTCAGGACTTTACAGGTCCTTGTGGCACTGAGACTTAGGGATAAGCCAGCTTTCAACCAGGTGGCCAAAGATGTTCTTTCGACAACACTACCTCAACTTCATACAGAATAGTGTGGTGGAAGACCCCATTCATTTTGCCTTGGAACTTAGGGGGGGTTATGTGAAACCTAACACAGTGAAAATTCTGATGGCCTTCCCCAGGCCTACCCATGGACAGAAACTCTAGAACTCTTCACCAGGTGAAGACATGGGAGCTAGTCTATCAGACTTCTAGACAGGGTAGCATCACTTGTGGCTGTTTGTAGTGGTGTTGGGACACCAGTCAAATTCAGAAACAGACGGTCCATAAAAATGTGGATCTTGGCCTTAACCTAGTGTTATTCTGGGCTTGTAGAGCTGTAGGCTTAGTGTATAGAGCAGCCTGTGGCTTTAGTGGCCACAGCTTTGACATTGGACCTGGAGGCTGATCTGTTTGTGGTGACTCTGCACAGACCCAGACTGAATTCCTCATTGTCAAACAATAGATCAGTAACTGTGGGCAAGACATCTGGGTAGAGACCTGTAGAGAAAGGGTTCTCTGTTTAGGTACTCTATTGTTTCTTCCTGAGCAACACACCAAAAGAGTATTTTGGACAAACCTCAGTTTGGATTGCCCTCTAGTACTAATATGGTGACAACACAACAGCAGTAGACTCCTGGCAAATCTGGACCATTAATGCTAAAATAGTTAAAGTAACTACAACTCAGAGCAACTAAGCATCCTACTCAGAATTTCAGGAAGGACAGAAACTTTACAAGCCAGTTTAAGAACACCAGAATAAATATCTTATTATTCAATGAACACATGATGTCACAAACCAACAAGCACCAAGAGCTTCCACAAAGCCATGACCTCAACTAGTAATTAAAATAAGGTTTCAGAAACAGACTACTAGGCTGTAAAGCATTATGGATTAATTCACAGAGAATTCAAAACAGCTCTTTTAAATAAATTCAACAACACTGGAGAACAAAATGGAAAAAGTGTTTCAATACTCTAAAATTGAAACAAAAAGATGAAAGCAATTTTTTAAAAATCAAACAGAATTTTTAGTTGAAAAATGCACTCAGCAAAAGTAAAAGTATGATAGAAGGTATCAGCAGCAAGACAGATCAAACAGAAGAAAGAACAAGTGATCTTAAAGACTATTGGAAAATACATGGTTTCAGGAGAAAACAAAAAAGAATGAAGAGAAATGTAGAAAGCTCATAGGTACTTTCAGAAACTATTAAAGAAGCAAACATTCAGGTCACTGGGGTACAAGAAGATCTCCAGAATGCGAAAAGTGCAGAAAGCTCATTTGAAATATAATAACAATATCATACTGAGTATTTTTCTATGCTCATCAAAGAGATTGGCCTGCAGTTCTCTTTTTTGCTTAGATCTTTTCCTGATTTTGGCATTAGGGTAATAGTTGCTTCCAGGAATGACTTTGGGAGTAATGTTTCCCTTTTGATTTAATTCAAGAGTTTGAGGAGTGTTAGCATTAGGTCTTCTCTCAAGTTATTGTACAATTCAGCAGTGAATCTGTCAGAACTTGGGCTTTTCTTAGTTGGTAGCTTTTAAATTACTTCTTCAGTTTCATTGACTGATACTGGATTATTTAGAATTTTTATATCTTCTTGCTTTGGACTTGGTAATTCATATGTATCTATGAATCTATCTATTTCTGCTGAATTTTGCATTTTATTAGAGTACAGTTTCTCAAAGTAGGTACTGATGATTTCTGGATTTTGTCAGAATTGTGATTTCACAAGTTTCATTTCAAATTGCATGGATGCGGGGCTTTTTTCTTGTTTTGATAAGGTTGACTAACAGTTTATTTTATTTAATCTTTCACAGAACCATGTCTTCAATTCCTCTATTCTTTGTATGAATTTTTTTAGTCTCAATTGCATTAATTTTTGTTCTGATTTTTATAATTTCCTAAATCATACTAACTTTGGGTTTAGATGATTCTTCTTTTTTCTAGAAGAGGTTTATCTTTAGGTTATTCATTTGAGCTCACTCTGCTTTTCTGATGTGGGAATTCACAGCTATAAACTACCCTCATAAGAGTGCTGCTGTCTTGTGTTGGCACAACACAGTGTGTTGTGCTGACATTATCATTTAGTTGCAGAAATTGTCTAATTTCTTATTTAATTTCATCTGTGCCCAACTAGTTATTATTCAAGATGATATTGTTTAATTTCCATGTGTTTCCATAGTTCTCATAGATTCTTTTGCCATTGATTTCTGATTTCATCACACTGTGATCCAATAATATTCATGGAATAAATTCAGTTCTAATGGAAAAAGCTTCTGTGCAGCAAACAAAACCACCAACAGAACCTTTCTCTATTGTTGGTCAGAGTGTAAATTTGTACAATCACTATGGAAGTCAGTATGAAGAGTCCTCAAAAAACTAAAATGAGAGGTTCCATTTGACAAACCTATTTCCCCTCTTGGTATTTTCCCAAAAGAGTTAAATCATCATATCACAGTAATACATGCTTGCTCAAATTTATGGCAGCAAAATTTGTAATAGCTAAATCTTGGAAACAACCATATGTCCATCAACAGATGAATGGATAAATAAAATGTCATATTCATATACAATGGTGTAGTACTCTGCCATAAAGAAGGGTAAACTTTAGATATTTGTAGGTAAATGGATGTATCTCGAGACCATACTCTTAAGTGAATTGAGTCAGCTATGCAAATTTAAATATTGCCTTATTTTTCTTGTATGAAAAACTCAAAGTGTAAGTAAGGAGCAAATGAGAGGATTGATATTAGGAAATAGGAAGAACATGCTCAACTAAGAAGGGGGAAAAGGAATTTTTAAAAAGGAGAGAATTGATGGAAAACAGAAGCAGAGCTTTTGTAAATCAGGAGGGGAAGAATACTGAAGGGAGGGTTGAGGAATGCAAAAAACAATAATTAAGATGTATTATGTACAGGTACAAATCCCCTATGATGAATGTGATCGTTATTTATGTCAAACATGTACTAATGAAAAAATAAATTGATTTAAAAAAAATAATATAAGACAACTTCCCAACATATAGAAGGGTACAAACATCAGGCACATAATGGACAATAGTTATCAGTTAATTTAACTCAACCAAGTCTCGTCCAAGCCATTTTACAATCAAGCTCTCATAGGTAGAATATAAAAAGAAGATGCTCAAAGTTGTAAAAAAAAAAAAGAAAGAAAGAAACAAATAACACAATGGATCCTTCAGTTCAACTGACAGAAAACTTCCCAGGTGAATCTTTACAAGTCAAGAGAAACTGGCATGGGATTGTTATAGCACTGAAGGAAAATAATAGTAAACTGAGAATACTATCCCCCAGCAAAGCTATCTTTACAAAGATATAAAGACTTTCCTAGACAAACAAAAGCTAATAGAGTATATATCCAGGAGACCAGTTTTACAAGAAATACTAAAGAAAGCTCTTTAAACTGAAAGAAAGATATGTCAGCAAATAAAACAAAAACATAAAAAGGTAAAAACTTACAGGTAGGGAAAATTCGAATAAATTCAGAATTTTTATTGTTATAAAGGTGGTATATAAAACTATTAATATCTTCAGTATAAATACAAAAAAGCAAAATAATTAAAATAATAACTATATTAATATGTAATAGCCAATGTAGAAAGATATACAATGGGATATCAAAAATTTTAAATGTGAAGAGGAATAGAATGCAACTGGAGAGTTTTATTGAGCACATTTTTCTCTTGTTCTTCTGTTCATTTGTTTTATACTGTTCTTATCTTTACAATTACGTTAAGTTTTTATCATTTCAACATATCTTGTTATAATGAAAAGATTTTAAGCCTTGTGGTAGCACAAAGCAAAAATTTGTAATAGACAAACCAAAAGTAATGAGCAAGGAATCAAAAAAAATGATGAAAATAATTTACCACAAAGGAATACTATAAAATAAGGAATGAGAAGTCATATAATAACTTATTACTGCATCTCAAGGAACTAGTAAAATAAGAGAATCTAAATTCAAAGAAGAAATAATAACTATCAAAGCAGAAACAAATGAAATGGAGACTAAAAACAGTAAAAAAGATCAATGAAACAAAGAGATGATTCTTTAGAAGATAAACAAAATAAACACACGCCTTAGCTGGGTGAACTAAAAAAAGGAGAAAAAGACTCAAATAAAAATAGAGACAAAAAGAGAAACATTACAACACCACTGCAGAAATACAAGAGATTATTCTAGATTTTTATGAACAACAATGTGTAAACAAATTTGGTAATATAGATGAACTAGAACAATTCTTAGATACATATACCTGCCAAGAATGAATAGTGAAGAGACAGCCTGAACAGACCAATAACAATTTATAAGGATTCCATAACAAAAAAACTATCATCAAACAAAAGCCTAAGAAGAGATACCTTCATTACTGAATTTTGCTAAATACTTAAAGAAGAATCAATAACAATTCCCCTAATTTAAGGTAAAAAGAACAGACGAGGAAGAAATTATTTAAAACATATTCTGGAAGTCCAGCTAACGCAGATACCAAAATAACATCAGGACACAATTGAAAAAGAAACTACAAATTAATATTTTGATAAAGACAAACACACACACACACACACACACACACACACACACACTCTCAAAAAAACAATAGCAAACCAAATTCAGCAGCACATTTAAAAGATGACTCACCAAGATTTAACTATTACGAACAACCCAAATGCCCAGCAACTGATGAATGGATGAAGAAGATGTGGTGGTTTTATACAATGGAGTACTACTCTACCATAAAAAGAATAAATTTGAAACATAGGTAAATGGTTATGCCTTGAGGACATACTTTTAAGTGAAATAAATCAGACACTCATGAGTACATAACAAATTGTTTCTCTGATATAAGAAACCATAAGTGTAAAGAAGGACAAAAATGTATAAGAGATATTGTGAAAAACAAAGAAAATATTCAAATGGGAAGGAGCTAACTAGGAAAGGGGAAGGGGAAAAGAAGGAAGGGAGAAAAGGACCCAACTGAAAAAGAGAACTACAAGCCAATCTCCCTAATGAATATAGATGCAAAAATGCTCAACAAGATTCTGGCCAACAGAATACAATGAATTATCAAGAAGATTATACACCATGACCAAGTAGGATTCATCCCAGGGATGCAAGGATGGTTCAACATACGCAAATCAATATATGTAACACACCACATCAACAAAGTGAAAGACAAAAATCACATGATATCATCTCAATAGATGCAGAAAAAGCATTTGACAAAATCTAACACCAGTTCATGATAAAAACACTACAGAAATTAGGAATAAATGGTGTATATCTCAATCTGATAAAAGCCATATATGACAAACCAACAGCCAACATTACACTAAATGGCCAGAAACTAGAATCTTTCACACTAAAATCTGGAACAAGACGAAGGTTCCCACTGTCACCACTGTTATTCAACATAGTTCTAGAAACATTAGCCAGAGCAATTAGACAAGAGAAAGAAATAAAAGGAACAAAGATAGGGAAGGAAGAAGTGAAACTTTCGCTATTTGCGGATGACATGATACTCTACGTAGAAGACCCAAAAAACTCCACCAAAACACTACTGGATTGAATAACTAAATTCAGTTGCATTGCTGGATACAAAGTCAACACCCAAAAGTCAATAACATTCCTATACACAAACAATACACCCACCAAAAAAGAAATAACAAAAGATATACCTTTCACAATTGCACACACAAAAAATAAAATACTTAGGAATCTATCTAACAAAAGAAGTAAAAGATCTTTACATCGAAAACTACAGCACTCTAAAAAAGGAAATTGAAAAGGATATCAAAAAATGGAAAGACATCCCATGTTCCTGGGTAGGAAGAACCAACATAGTGGAAATGGCTATATTTCCTAAACTACTATACAGATTCAATGCAATTCCAATCAAGATACCACTAACATACTTCAAAGAATTAGAAAGGACAATCATGAATTTCATCTGGAACCAGAAGAGACCAAGAATAGCAAAAAAGATCCTAAGCAACAGGGGAAAAGCTGGGGGCATCACAGTCTCCGACCTAAAACTACACTGTAAAGCTACAGTGTTAAAGACAGCATGGTACTGGCAAAAAGACAGACCTGAGGATCAATGGAATAGATTGGAAGATAGAGAAACAACCCCAAACACACTCAAATACCTCCTCTTGACAAAGGAGCCAAACATCCTTACTGGAAGAAAGATCGCCTATTTAACAAATGGTGCTGGAAAAATTGGCTTACCACATATCGAAAACTAAAACTAGATACATGTCTTTCACCATGTACTAAACTCATATCGAAGTGGATCAAAGATCTAAACATTAAAACAGAAACACAAACTTTACTGGGGAATAGACTAGGAAGAACCCTCGAAGACATAGAGGTAGGGAAAAAATTTATGAACAGAACCCAGATTGCATGGGAAACAATAGAAAGAATCAGTGCTTGGGACCACATGCTATTAAAAAGCTTTTTCACAGCAAAAGAAATCACCAACAGAACAAGGCAAAAACCCACAGACTGGGAAAAAATTTTTGCTAGCTATCCATCGGACAAAGGTCTAATATCTAGAATATACAAAGAACTCAAAAAAATTAAACCTCCCAAATTTAAAGACCCACTCCAAAAATGGGCAACTGAAATGTATAAACATTTCTCAGATGAAGAAATAAAAATGGCAAATAAATATAGGAAAAAATGTTCAACATCACTAGTCATTCGAGAGATTCAAATCAAAACAATGTTAAGGTTCCACCTCACTCCAGAAAGAACTGCGTATATGGAAAAATCAACCAATAACAAATGCTGGCGGGGCTGTGGGGAAAAAGGAACACTCCTCCACTGTTGGTGGGAATGTAGACTGGTCCAGCCACTGTGGAAATCAATATGGAGATTCCTCAAAAAACTACAACTGGAGGTTCCATTTGACCCAGCTATTCCTCTACTGGGGATCTTCCCAGAAAAATTAAAATCATCATACCACAGGGGTGTATGCACCACCATGTTCATAGCAACACAATTTGTAATAGCTAAATCTTGGAAACAACCTAAATGCCCAACAACCAATGAACTGCTAAAGAAAATGTGGTTTTTCTACACAATGGAGTACTACACAGCCATTAAAAAGGATAAACTAGAATCATTTGTATGTAAATGGATGTTCCTTGAGAGCATACTTTTAAGTGAAATAAATCAGACACTCATGAGTACACAGCGAATTGTTTCTCTGATATGAGAAACCATAACTGTAAATAAGGACAAAGAGGTGTAATAGATATTATATAAAAAGAAGATAATATACAAAGGAGAGGAGTACTAGAAAGAAAGAAGGGGAAAAGCAGAAAGGCAACAAAGGAAAGAAAAGGGAAAGGGAAAATATGGAAAATTATGAGTAAACCTGCTGTAAATAGGGAGGGAGGGAACAGGGGAGGGTTGGGGAAGAGGGGGGAGAACCAAGATGCATCATGTACAAGGTACAAAATAAATGTGATGAATGTGACCATTGTATGTAAAATGTACCAATACATGTTCTTGGTTTAAAATAAAAATAAGAAAAAACCAAAAAGAAAAGAAGGAAAGGAAAAGGAAAAGAAAACAAAAAGAGAAAATAATGGAAAAATGCAAATAAATCTGCTGTAAATAAAGAGAGGAAATGGATGTTAAATGTATGTAAAATGTACCAATACATGTCCTTGGTTTAAAATAAAAATAAAAAAAATAAAAAGTAAAGAATGAAGGGAAAAGGAAAAGAAAACAAAAAGTGAAAAAAATGGAAAAATGCAAATAAATCTGCTCTAAATAAAGAGAGGAAGAGGAGATAAGGGAGGGGTGGGGAAGGGAAAAATAAACAATCTATGTCATGTTCAGGTACAAATTAACTATGATGAATGTAATCATTATATATATATATCTAAAATATACCACTAAATCTTCTTGTTTCAATTTAAAAAAAAAAGGTTTATTCACCATGATCAAACATCTCAGGGATGCAAGGATGGTTCACTATATGCAAATCAATAGACATAATACAAATATGAGCAGAATAAAGGACAAAAACCAGAAGTTTATCTTAATTGATGGAGAAAAAAACATGAAATGAAATTCAACATTCCCCCATGATTAAAATACTGAATGAGTTTGCCTTTAAAAGAAAGGTACTTCAACATAGTAAAAACCACTTATAATAAACTAACATCTACCACTATATTAGATGGGGAAATACTGAAAGCTTTCACTCTGTGATTTGAAATGAGAGAAAAATTTTATTGTGGAATAGACACTTCTCAAAAAGACATAAAATTGATCAACATGTGTATGAAAAAGTACTGAATATCACTAGCCATCAGGGTAATGCAACTCAAAACCACAATAAGATAACACTTCACCTCCATAAGAACAACTAATATCGAAAAGACTAAAGATAACACTTTCACTCACTTTTACCACCCTATTGAATATAGTACTGAAAGACGTAGCCAAAGAAATTAAGGAAAAGAAGGACAAAAAGTGAACTCGGACTGAAAAAGAAGTAGTCAAATTGTCATTGATTGCAGATGAGTGATCTTATACATAGAAAATATCAAAAGCTCCACTAAAATTTTTTCAAACCAATAAATAAATTCAGAAAAGTTGCAGGATAAAAAAAATCAACATGCAAACCTCAGTAGTGTATCTGTATTCCAATAGTAAGTTATTAAAACATAATTCAAAAAGCCACCCAATAAAATACCTACAAAAATAAAATACCTAGGAATAAATATAACCAAAGGAGTGAATGCATTCCAGAATAAAAATTATAAAATACTGATGAAAGAAACTGAAGAAAATAAAAAAAGATGAAAAGACATCACAGGTTCATGGATTGAAATAATCCAAGTTGTTGAAAAGTTCATATAGCCCAAAGTAATTTACAGAATTGACGCAATCCCTATCAAAATACTGTTAAAATTTTTCATAGACCTAGAAAAAATTCCAGAATTTATATCAAACGACACACACAAAAATAGTCAAACCCATTTGGGCAAAAAGGACAAAGCAGGAGGCATTACACTACCTGACTTCAAAACACATTGCAGAGGCATAGTCAGCAAAACAGCATAGAATTGGCATAGAAACAGACACATAGACCAACATGGAACAGAAAAAAAGAATCTAGAAGTATCTTTGCATTTCAGACAACTGAATTTTAACAAAGTTGCTAAGAATACCAATTGGAGTAAGGACCATCTTCTCAGTAAATGATGTTAAGAAAATTGATATCCACTTGGAAAAGAATGAAGTTAGGTAATTTTTCACGAGTTACAAAAAATGTATTAAAGACTTAGATGTAAGACCTGAAACTATGAAGTTACTAGAAAAAAATAAAAGGAAAATGCTTTGGGTCACTTGAATTGGTAAGAAGTTTTTTGCACAAAACCCCAAAATGCAGGAAAAAATGAAAAACAGACAAATAGGACTACATACAAATAGAAGCCTCTGCATACAAAAGGAAGCACTCAATAGACTGCAGAAAACCTACACAGTGGAAGAAAACATTTGCAATGTTTATATTAGACAAAGGGCTGATATTCCAAATATATAAAGAGCTTCAAAACTTCAAACAAGATAAAAGAAATAACCATATTTCAAAATGAGCAATAGATCTGAATAGACATTTCTGAAAATAAGACATAGAATTGTATGATATTCTATGTGTATGAAAAATACAAAATATTGCCAGTCATCAGGGAGATGCAAATCAAAAACATCACTTCACTGCATAAGAACAGCTAATACCAAAAACACTGAAAATAATGAGTGCTAACAGGGATGTAAAGAAAAGTGAACCCTTGCACACTGTTAGTAAGAATGTAAGTCGGTATAATCATTATGGAAAATAATATGGAGGTCCCTCAAAAAATTAAAAATACAGCTACCATATAATTTTGCAATCCTACTACTGGATATATACCCAAAGAAAATGAAATTTGTGTGTCAAGTTTGTATGTCTGAACTTCCAATCACTGTACTGTGCAGAATCCCTAAGAAACAGAGACAACTCTAAGTTCATCACCTGATAAATGGACAAAATTTTTTATTCTTAACAAAGAATGAAATCCTGTCATTTCATCAACTGCACTAGAACTTGAGATCATTATATTAAGTGAAATTAAGTCAGAGAAAAGTAACTACCAAATGATCTCACTCATATGTGGAAACCAAAAAAGTTAACCACAGAAAAGTTGACAGTAAAATGGTGCTGAGCAGAGGCCTGGAACAGTAGGGGAATAAGTGATGGAGAAAGTTTAATCAATACATACTAACTTACAGTCAACTAAAAGCAAGAACATCCATGGTTCTAATGCACAATATGTTGAGTAAAGATAACAGTTATGTAATTAATGTACTTTTCAAAAAGCTAGAAGAAAGAATTTTCAAGTTTTCACCACAAAGAATTGATAAATATTTGAGGAGATAATATGTTTAACCTGATTTAAACATCACATAATATGTGCATATATTGCATATTACATAGTGTTCCATTAATACATATAAGTCATATGTTTTATATATAATCAGTACAAAATAAATGAATAAAATTTGTGTGTAAAAATGGAAGACAACATGAATAAACTAATGTTGGAAAAGAAAAATAAAGGTAGCTTCAAACTCATATTAACACTCATATTAAAATGCATATTAAGATCTATTATGTAGACATAGTAATCACTATAGTGTATTAATGGATGTGTTGATACATAGATCAATGGAAAAGAGTAGAGATCCTAGGAATAGACCTACATGGGATAATAAACATATATTTGATGATGCAGAAATCATTCAATAATTAAATAAATCATGTTGGGATAATTAAACATCCACAAGTATAAGAAATTTAAATTTTAATGGATCATATATTTAAATGAAAAACATACAACTGCAAAGTTTTTAAGAAAAAGATGAAGTAAATCCTTGAGATTTAGGGTTAGACAAAACTTTTACACTTCACACCACCATGAAAATCACTGAAAAGAAAACTTGATAAATTTGACCTCATTAAAATTACGGATTTTGGGGGGGTTGGGGATTTAGCTCATTGGTAGAGCACTTGCCCAGCAAGCGCAAGGCCCTGAGTTTGATCCCCAGCAGCACCCCCAAAATTACAAACTTTTGCTCCATTAAAAGCCTGGTAGAGAATAACCATGAACTACAGATTAGAAGAAAACATTTCCAAACTATATATCCAACAAAGAACTAATGTCTCTGCTACATGACTAATGCTCAAAACTCAACAAGCAATCACATTAGAAAAAATTACAAAAGACGTAACGAATAATTTTATCAAAGAAGATATACAGATGGCATGAAAAGATGTTCAACATCACTATCACCATCACTGAGGAAATGTGAATTAAGACCATATCATGATAACAATAAACACATCAGCATGGTGCATAAATATGTATGTATTTGACAGTAACACAATAACAACTGCTGGTGACAATGAGGAGTAAATGTGTCAAACATACACTGCTGTTGGAATAAAAAATGCTCCTATTACTCTGGAAAGCGGTCAGTTCTTTCTTTAAACAAATATACAAACTAGCAATTAGATACCTAATCATTTGTTCCAAAGAAATGAAAGTAATTTGATGCAAAATATAAGTGAATATTTATAGAAGTTTTACTCATATAGCCAAACAACTGGGTAGGAGGAAACAAATATACTTCCACAAGTAATGATTGAACAAACTGTAGCAAATCCTACTACTACTCAACAACAAAAAGGGGCAAAGTACTAATACAAGCAACAACTCAGACAAATCTCCATAGAATTAATCTGACTGTAAATTTTTGTAGTAGTAAAACCTTTCCAATAGGGTACTAAAATTCTGAAAGATGTTATCATTCAGGAAATTGGATTAGTGTTACATGTGATCTTTGTATGCATTAAAATGGCATTCAAATCTATACATATTTTAAAATAAGAAGTTTAATTAAAATACTTAGAGTGGCAACAAAATTATTAAATTATGTAAAGGAAATAGTCTGACAAAAACGTGAAAGCCAATTATTGTGAAAAGTATACAATTTTTGAAATATATTGCAGGTGACAATAAATTGAAAGAAGGATGGGGATTTAGTTCAGTGGTAAAGTGCTTACCTAGCAAGCACAAGGTCCTAAGTTCAATCACCAGCATCCTCCAAAAAAATAAATAAATAAATGGAAAGACATGACATTTATTGTACTATGTGTTCACTGAAATTGAAGTGAGAGCAAAATTCCTCATAAAGTATGTCAATTCTCCTCAAAGTATTTGTAGAGTAATTATAAATTATATAAAAATGTTCCCAGTTTTTTCAAGAGATTTCAGAAGCTAATTATAAAAGCACATGTAAATTACTGACTAAAAATAGCCAAGACTCCAATGAAGTATACGGTGGAGATCTTTACATATACCAGTAAGTGATCAAAACAACCTCACAGGAAGGAGCAAGAGAGTAAAGAGATCACTGCAAAAGTGAAGTTTATAATCTGGCTAAGGTGGAAGGACTCTACAGCCCAAGTAGAGAGATTGATTTGTATCAATGGAACAAGCAGAGGGAAGGCAGAGACTGTGTGTAAAAAAATAGATAGGTTCATCATCTTGGTGGTGATATGAGAAATAGTTATTGCATGTTTCAAAAAAATAAATTTCTGATCACACTTATCTGGCAAATCCTTGTGATATCTGTTCTTATCATTCAGGAAGCTTTGTAAGAGCAGAGACAGCATATGAAGCATATTAGAAGCAATTAAATATAATAGTAAAGATTATAGGTTCTCCAGTCCCATACTTTCAAATTAGTAATTGTGTGACTGTGAGCAAGTAAATTACCTCGCTAGGCCTCAGTTGTTTTCATTTTAAAAGTGTAAATAAAATTAGCAAAATTGAACCAAGAAGATATAAACATCTTAAACGGTTCAATAACAGGTAACGAAATTGAGGCAGTAATAAAAATCCTACCAACTAAGAAAAGCCCGGGATTCAATGAATTCATCACTGAATTCTACAATTTCAAAGATCTAATGTCAATAATCCTCAAACTCTTTAAATAAAATCAAAATGGAAGAAAACTTTGGAAACTAGCATCACCTTGATACCAAATCCAGACAAGGTCTCAACTGAAAAAGAAAACTACAGGCCAAACAGTCTAATGAGCATAGACACAAAAATTCTTGGTGATATACTGACACAGAGAATGCCACAAATCTCTCAAAAGATCATACATCATAACAAAGTGGGCTTCATCCCAGGGATTCAAGAATAGCTCAACATATGCAAATCAATAAATGTATCACATCCTGTACACAGAAAGAAGGGCCAAAATTATACAATCATCTCAAAAGAAGTAGGAAAAGCCTTTGACAAAATCCAGCACTCATTCATTTAAAAAAAGACTGAAAAAAGGCACAGAAGGACATTATCTCAATCTGATGATAATCATTTGTGACAAACAGATTGCCAAAACCATATTAAATGCAGAAATAGTGAAAATTTTCCTATAAAATCAGGAACAAGACAAAGATGTTCACTGTCACTACTTCTGTTGAATATAATACTCAAAACTTCACCCAGAGCAAGATAAAGAAATGAAAGGATTATGTATTGGAAAGAAGTCAATCTATCCTTATTTGCAGATAACATGATTTTTTATTTATAAGACCCAAAAATGTCTACCAACGCTTTTAGAATTAATAAATTCAACAAGTAGCAGGATACATACTCAACATGAAAAAAATCAATAGCATTCCTATTGAAAAAAATCAATAGCATTCCTATAGTATGCCAATAATAATGAATCCACCAAGAAAGAAGTTAGGAAAACAATACCATTTACAGTACCTTCAAGAAAAATTAAACACTTAGACATTAACCTAACTAAGGAAGTGAAAGACTTCTACAAAAGAAACTATGATATTCTGAAAAATGAGATAAAAAATGACATCCTAAAATGGAAAGATATTCTCTGTTCCTGAATAGGCAGAATACATATGATCAAAATGACCATACCACTAAAATTGATATATAGATTTAATGCAATCCCAATTAAAATACAAACACCCTTCCTCACAGAAGTAGAAAAAAATCCTAAAATTTATATGGAACCAGAATGCAACTAGAATAGCAAAAACAATCCTGGACAACAAGAGCAAAGGAGGAGGCATCACAACCCCACACATCACCTTGTGCTATGAAGCTATGAAGACAAAACAGTTTGGTACTGGCAAAAAAACAGACATGAGGAGCAAAAAAACATATTAGAGAATGCAGAAACAACCCAAGGCGCTTCTGGCCATTTAGTCTTTGGGAAAGTGATTCAAAACATACACTGGAGGAAAGACAGCCACTTTACCAAATGGTCCTGGGGAAACAGGCTACACACAAGCACAAAATTGAATCTAGACTAATATATCTCATCAGGCACTAAAATAAAATCAAAATGGATCAAAGACAAAAAATTCCGTGGGAAGCTAAGATATGTAAAACTCCTGAATACATAAGCATAGCTAAGGATTTTCTGAACAGAACACAAATTGCACAAGAATTAATATCAAGAGTCAACAAGTGAAATCGTATCAAGTTAGGAAACTACTTTCATAGAGCAAAGTAAAAAATAGAGTGAAAAGATAGCCTATAGAACGGAGAAAATGTTTTTGTCAGCTATGCTTTGGACAGAAGACTAATATCTACAATGTATAAAAATTCAAAAAATGAGACCCCCTAAAATAAAAGAAGCAATCAAAATATAGGAAATTTAAATGAATATACACACCTCAGGATTACAAATGGCCAATAAATACATAAAATATATTCAACATCTCTAGCCATT
Organism: Hystrix cristata; assembly: GCA_004026905.1. Lineage (NCBI taxonomy): Eukaryota > Metazoa > Chordata > Mammalia > Rodentia > Hystricidae > Hystrix > Hystrix cristata. Next base: position 25,218 of record PVJO010008962.1, on the reverse strand, counting down.
AAAGAAATGTAAATTAAAACAACACTGAGAATCCATCTTTCTCTCCAAAGAATGGCTACCTATAAGAAATCAAATAATAACAAAGGCTGGTGAGACTGTGTGGGAAAAGGAACATTTCTATATTATTGGTGGGGATTTAAATTAATACAACCACTATGGAAATCATTATGGAGATTTCTCAAAACTTAAAAATAGAAATTTCATGTGACCCAGTTATTTTCCTGCTAGGCATCTTCCTGAAAGAATTAGACATCATAATACAGCTATTCATAGATATCCATGTTTATAGTAGCACAACTCATAATAGATAAATCTTGGAAATGACCTGTTGTCCACCAACAGAAGAATGGATAAAGAAAATATGGTATTTACACACAGTGGAGTACTACTCTGCCATAAAGGATAAACTTGAGTCATTTGTAAGAAAATGAATGCACCTTGAGACTACAGTGTTAACTGAAATAAATCAAACACACAACCTTAAATATCACATGATTTCTTTCTCTTATATGAGAAAACCAAAGTATAGATAATTTGAACAAAATGAAGGATGCATAATAGGAAACATGGAGATATATTTTGCATATGGGAAGCAGATGTACGTGTACTAACTCCCCACAACGAATGTAATCATTATGTACCTAAATACATACTAAGGAAAACGAAAAATAGGAAACAACAAAAACAGCATTAAAACATGTGCCTTCTTACACGGTATTTTCAGGATTAATTGAAACAATGCATATGTCAGGTGTTTGAAATAGTATTTGGCCCATAGGAGGTACTGAATTATCATTGGCTATTTGGTGCAGAACAGGTCAGTTTTTAGAAAATGACTGAATACACTAGATATCTTCAAGGAAGTTTCTAGGTAGAACTGACCTTAAGGCAGTACATGTTTCACTCTCAAGGTTCTGAATGCTGAGGAAACTCTGTGTGGAGGTAATTAAGCCCAGAGCCTACTTTATCCTACTCTCAGGCTTAGGGTTTGGATTCCAACAGGTCTCAGGTTGTTCCTGGGCATGCTCCAAGCACAGAGTTCAGGAAACAGAAAGAATTTAGATCAGGTTTCAAGCTTAAAATAAAGTGTTAATACAAGGAGTGTATCAGGAAGCCTGGGCCAGAATTGCGAAGACAGGTTGTGAGACTAGGCTAGTGTTGAAAAGCACATGAGAGTTGCATACCGTCTTTGGTACTCTACTCAGTGAGTAAATCGAAAAGTATTTCTGATCAGACCCCTTTTCTGAGTGATAACTACCAAGTTTGGCTTGACTATAAGTAATCCCAAATGATGAAATGATCATCTCTGTGATTGTGCAGTGGAAAAAGACGGACATTACTTTGTCTTCAGAACACAGAAGAAAAAGAGATAAATGTGTAAAGAGAGAAGGGAGACTGATGGATTTTAGTGTATGCGGAAAGTCATTCTACTACCCACCCTAAGCAAGAGACTACATGTTGAGTTCTACTGATTTCTAAACACCCTGATTGTGACTATTTGTGTTGCATGGATAAATGTATTTATGTTAGAATTCCATAACATTGATTAGAATAGATGATCAGTTCTTGAAATTCACTCTCTGTAAAAGGACAGCAGTAAGCATCATTATACTTGTGCACAAAGGATCCTTACCACTTGCCATAGTGACTATTGGAATATTAGGGTCACGTAAGATCAGCAGAAGTCATGAAGCATACAATATAATACTTGGCTCCTACTGAACAGGCCTTTCAGTTTCGGGACATTTTGTGTTTCTGGCTAGGATAATGTGTCATATATCACTAGGGCATCTTTGGGACATACTGTACAGTCTTCCTTCCCTGGAGTCTAAGGGCAATAAGGAGGGAAGAAAGAAAGGAGAGAAACAAAATGAAAGTCTACTATGTACCAAGCACTATTATTTAAATGTTGTAACACTTTGAGGTAAATATTATCCATAGGTTTATCTCAATTCTATTCTCTCATGAGGAATAACAACAAACATTAATGTATCAAGGGTTTATTACATCATGCAGTAAATAATACGTATGATTTAAACACTTTGCAACTCATTTGGTTATGGGAATTCTTGTTGTTTCCCAGAATACCCATTGATATTTCAATAAGCTGTAAGTAACTGATTTCTTGGGCTTTAATTCTCTCATCTAACATACATGATGTGTATAGCTTTAAAGGCAAACAGTAATTATGTCACTTCCCTTGACATAACTATGAAATTAGTATTTTTAATGTGCTAATTTTACACTTCAGGTGAGCAATGATCATTAGGGCTAACTAAAACCTCCAGGATATATAGCTATTAACTGGCAGAGCCAAGATCAGAATTCATGTCCTCCCTTCCATTTAAGTTTAGTTAGTTTTTCATGAAATGTTCACACCTGTGGGCTTTGTCACTGTGCACAAGTTCCTTCCTTCCTTTGAGTCTGTTTCATCAGGAATTAGTAATTAGACTACTTAATTCCTAAAATCCATGTGGTTTGTATCTTAGGTTGTTAAGTCCAGGACAAAAGTATCTCAGATAAAGTCAAAATAGTATTCAAAGTCTTAATTTCTAAACCCACGGGAAGGTTACTATAATACAGTAATGTTTTTGACCACAAATGTCTTTTGACACCTGAGATGCCTGGGAAGAACAAATCTCTGAATTTGAGCTCACAAATGAGCTAGTTTCATACAGTTTCTTGCCGTTCTTACCATTCCCATACAGCTTTTATCTTTTTAAAATAGATTTTTATTAAAATTTATCCAAAATTACAAAACTTGCAAGCCATTACACAAGCTTACACACCACAATACATTGTGCCTTTTGCTTATGACAGTGAGCAATGTAAACAACCATGTAGATGCAGCATTAAGTCACAACTACATAAAGTTACTGTGGTACCTAGTGTACGTGCCACTGTTTTAAGTTTGGGTTATTTGGTTCTTATGTTTAAGACATCATTATTCCTCTGGATTCCCATTCCCCTTCTCCTTTGCCCTCTTCTTGTTCCCTTGAACCCTTTGTCTATTAGCTTATATCTAACACTTTGCTTTTTTGTGTCCATTGCTTACCCTTTTCTTTTGTTTGCACTTTGCCTCACTCAAATGAAGGATACCATACAGTATTCCAGCTTGCGAGTCTGGTTTATTTCACTCAACATGGCTTATATCTTAACAAATGATAGCATCAGCCACCCTGATGGCCTCCTCAGGACATGGAAGGTCTCACATTGACCTGGGTGGGTAGATAGTTATTCACTTATTAATGTTTTTTATCTATTTCTCAGATCCATGCAGTCAAATATACTAGAAGGACACACACATAAAACTGGTAGCAATTCAAAAACCCAGTTTCATAGAGGTATAACACACTTTCATTCTCGTGGTCAGTGAGTGTTCTAAATTGTCACCCCAAAGTCTCATGTGTTTGGAAGGTTTTTGCATCATGCAGGCGCTGTACTCATCAGTGCATTATCAGTGCATTAGTCCATTAATGAGTTTATAACTGACTGTGCTGCTCAAAGAGCCTTGTCAAAAGTGGTGGGTCACTGAGAACATGACCTGGAAGGGTGTACTCTTGTTTATTCTACCTGCTCCTCTTCCTCTTTTTCTTCACTTCCTCTTCCTCTTCTCTTCTTCTTCTTTTCCTCCTCCTCTTCCTCTTTCTCCTCCTTCTTCTTCATCTTCTTCTTCTTTCTCCTCCTCCTTCTTCTTCTTCATCTTCTTCTTCTTTCTCCTCCTCCTCCTTCTTCTTCTTCATCTTCTTTCTCCTCCTTCTTCATCCTCTTCTTCCTCCTCCTTCTTCTTCCTCTTCTTCCTCCTCCTCCTTCTCCTTCTGACTCTTTCTCCTGGCTGCCATAGCATTCCCATGCTAGGCCATTTCACCATACTGTTCCTGCCTTGGAGTCAGGTAAACATGAACTTAACCCACTGAATCTATGTTCAAAAATAAATGTGCCCTCCTTTAAGTTTTAAATTTTAGACGTAGGCTGTTTTTCCCAGTGATAGAAAATTCACAAATACAGAACACTGGTACCATGAGTGGTATCATCGTTGTGACTGTAGAATCCTTTGGCATTGGTTTGTGGGAGGCGTTTCAAAAGGTTGGGAGATGATGGCTAGAAAAGTCCTAGAATGCTGTAAGTTGAGTGTGATGGGAGATTCTGATCAAAGCTCAGGAGAGCAGAATGTTGGTAGGAATGTAGAAAGCAAAGACCAGGCTAATGAAGTTTCAAATGGGCATGAGGATTCTATTGGAAACTGGATGAGGAGCCATACTTGTTTCATTTTGCCAGAGAATTTGTCTATCTTTCCCATGTCCTAAGACTTTGTGTAAGGCTAAATTTAAAGGGGCAGATTACTCAATTGGGCAGAGGGAATGTCAAGGGAGTACAATATTCAGGCTGCAGCATAGTGTTGCTGGTTCCTTTTAGCCAAATATACTGTGAGAAACAGGAGGAAAAAGCAGAATTACATGATTTGAAGTTTGAAGTTTCATCAGAAAAAAAAAAAAGAGTTTGTAAAGTTTGGATCATAAAGACCATGACTGCTGAAAATATTAAAATTTTAAAAAGACCAAGTACTTTGCATCAGGACAATAGAAAATATGTCTCAAAGGCATCTCAGGAATCAGCAAGACTCCACCCATCACAAGCTCAAAGATACAATGTTGTATACCTTTCAACTGAGAAAAGAGTCCTAGAGCCCCTGCTGAAGAAGAGTTGGCAGGGAATTGGTTTCCTGGGATTCACTTCACAGTGCTCAGCCATTCACTCAGGGACCACTGCAGTCATGGTATATGGGGGCCAGATAACTGCTCACAGTGGCAGTTGACCTTAGTTTTATCCACATGATGTTAGTTTTTCAGGCATTTTCATAGTTACTGTCTTATCACTGTAATACAATACCTGATACCCACAATTTAAAGGGAGAGCAGGGCATCATGGTAGTGGAGCATGACAGAGGAGCCTTATTCATGACATGGCAGTGAGGAAGCAGAGAAAAATATCAAGGGAGGAAAGAGAGAGATAGACCCTTCCAGGCCACGCCTTCAGTAACCCACCTCCACTGACCAGGCTTCACCTCCAAATACTGCTAATAATGTGATCTCTTCTCCTTTAAATTCAGGGTGTAGAGTAATTTGTCCCAAAGACAAGAAAATGATTATTACATTCTCCGCTAATCCACAGGTAAGTATCATGTCCCCATGATCCAGTCCCCTCTCCAAATCCTCACCGATGGGTGCAGAAGGCTTTGGTGGGACTTTTAGACATAAACTTTAATAGGCATGCTTAATGCAAGAGCTGTGGTTTCATGGAGGCTTCTACCCAGATTTCAGAAGAAGGCTTGGGAGGCCAAGCAGTGTGCCCATGAGAAGGCAGTATGAGAATGAAGCCAAAGGTGCAGTGGAGAACCCAGGATGTTAGAGATGCTAGGAAAATGTAACATTTGCTGAAGAAGGCTGCAAGTAGTGAGTGGAGCTAGTCCAAGAGAGATGCCATGTGAGCTGCCAGAGCAATGCCATAGGGGTGAGGTTACCCAAGCCCTTTGAATCTGACCATAACCTGCCCCCAGGGCCTGGACATGAAGATATAGGATTAAACATTTGCCCTGCTAGTTTTCAGTCTTGCTTTGATCTGATTTCTATCTATTCTGCTATTCCTCTATTTAGGTTTGAGAACGTTTACTTTGTGTCATTGTATTTTGGAAATATTTAACTTTCTCTTTGATTTTTTCCAGTGCCTCAAAGCTAAGAGTTTGTCTTGAGTCTCAGAGAAGAATTTGGACTTGGACTTTTCAGCAATATTTGGACTGTTAAAATTTTGAGGGCTTTTAGAAATGGACTAAATGTATTTTACATAATTAAATGGACATGAGTATTTTGGTGTATGGTACAGGTTAGACCTAAAACATTCCTCAAAAGTCTTATCTGCTTTGGAAGTTGATTGGATCATGGGGTTTATGCACCCATCAGTGAATTAGTACATTTATGAGTTCATAGCTGACTGTGCTTTTCAGAGGTGAGGCCTGATTAGGACAGGTATGTCATGGTGGGCATGAGCAAGAGGGGTATATTCTTTTCCCCAGATCCTCCATTCTCACTTTGCTTCCTGGCCACCATGATATGAGCAATTTTCCTGCACCAGGTTCTTCACCATGCCATTTTTGCCCTGGTATTGGACAAACATAGACTGAACTCACTGAAACTCTGAGCCAAAATGAATCTCTCCTTCTTTAAATTCAAGATGTGGAGCAATTTATCCCATGGACAAGAAAGTGATTATTACAGTGAGCAAAATCCAGACTGTTTCATCCCACAACAAGAGTTTTTTGGTTTTTTTTTTCCAATGACTGAAGGTTTATATCTTAGAAACTCTGATGCAAATCGACCTTGACTCCAGAATTTTCCAGCTCCTCTTCACATTTTCATATTTGTATTGTACATATAAGGCTTTGGTCTCCCTTTCAGGCTAAGGGAGTCTTAGAAGTATCTAGGGTCTTAACACTTCGGTGTTCTAAGTACTGGAAGGGAACTTACCATTCCATTACAGCGTCCTGCCTTACACAGAAATTGTTTCCTTTCCTTTCCTTCTTTCCTAGTCTCTCTTTCCTTCTTTCCTGTCTTTCATTCTTTCCTTCCTTCCTTCATTCATTAATTCATTATTTCTTCTTTCTTCACTTATTTTCTTTTTCCTTTCTTTCCTTGAATTCCCTCAATCTCTCTTTCATGTTTCATCCATGCTTGTCTTCATTCATATTTATTACACCACAATTGGTAAAGCCTAGCTGCTGTGTCTGATGCAGAAGGTATAAAGACAGTGAGGCCAAGTGTTTGGTCTAAACTTTTGACTTTTTCTGGACTCCATTTCTTTCAAGTTCCCAGAATCTTCACACTAATGATTGTTCACCTTCTTAGACACCTTCTGACTATCTCATTATAAACTTTAACCCGTTGTTCTTGAAACATGCTCTAATCTTCTGCCTTAAAAATCCTAGCAGCTCATTTCCCAGTCCAGCTATTGCATAATCTCTTCCTTCTTCATAACGTAATTCCATAAAGGAGTGAGTACACGACAGAGTATCTCTTTTCTTATTTCCCATTCACTTCTCAACTACTTTGAATTGCCAGTTATCCACTCCATTCCACTGAAACTGCTCTTAATGAAATAAACTTTTATTTTCCTTAAATATTGTGAAATGCATGAGTGCTCCCATCTCATATCATATTTTGCCAAATTATTGTCCAATTTAAACACTCAGTCTTGCAACATTTTCTTCCACTGATTTATCTAACGGTGTATCTGTATGTTTTCCTCTTGCCTGTCTGACTTCTCCTTTTTCTATTCTCCAAAGGTTCTTTTTTTTTCTCTTTTTCTATTAAATTTATATTGGATGACAAGGGATCTTCTCTATCCATTCTTCTTTTCTTACTCTACACATTCTCTCTAATGTCTGTATCATCAGTCATGACTTTTACATGTTGATTCTTTTCCAATTGATTTTCTCAAGCTCACATTTTTCTTCTACATTCCAAATCAGTATTTACTACTGGGTATCCTACAGTCATTGCAAACTTAGCATATTCAAAACTGAGCTCTTCCAACTATTACCAGTACCCCAAATCTGTCCTGTCTCCAATGTCTCTGATTCAGCAAATGCCCCTTCTATACTCCCAGTTGCTCAAGCCACAAATATGTTTACTCGTTGCACTTAAAAATTAAATTCACACCCAGTCAGCACTACCTCAGCCAGAAGATTATAGTGAACATTAACATTGATGAGTCATGTTGGTATTGTGTACCTTTGTATCTCTCCATAACCTGTCCCAGTGCTGGATATAGAATTTTATATACATGATCTTTCTCACAAAAACTGCGACTCTTGTCTAATTATGATAAAAATATCAAAAAAGCTCCAATAAAACAACATTCTAAAGAATACTTGACCTTCTCTACTCAAAACTCTCACAGTCATCAAAGCATGTCTGAGAGAACTATTATAACCAAAGAACCTAAGAAAACATGACAACAAAATATCCCTGGCCTCTGGACATAGACTACTCTCTCTGACACTCTTTAACATAGAAAACTCATATTCATTTTCAGGCCCCAGCTTGAATATCACCTCTTTAGGGAACCCTTTCTTGATAGCACTGACCAAGTTACAGCCCCTTCATGCATTTTTCTCAAAAAAGACTCAACTCTGATAACAATTTTCTCAGTGTATGTATCCTTTGGTTAGATTGAAATTACATTTCAAATGCGGAACCTATTTCCAACACACTGCTGTGTTTATACCACCTAGAATAGAGGCTGGAAAATTATGACACAGGTCAAATTTGGAACACCATGTTTTAGAAGTTTTTATTGGAACACGGACATTCCCATTCATTTATGCATTTTTATGACTGTTTTCACATTTCAACAATAGAACTGAGCATCTTCAATAGAGATGTATATAGCCCACAGAGTCTAACATAAATACTTTGTACTCCTTTACAGAAAACATTTACCCACCATGCCTAGAATAGTGCCTAGCATATGGCGGGCCCTTAATAATTATTTTATGATGAGTTTATTGGTAAAGGTAATTCAGTTGAGGAAGAGACACATATTTGTTCAGTGTTTGTATCATTTCTAATTATCTCCAAGTTGTTTCAGGTGGAATCACAACGTCCCAAGCTAGAGAAACAGCTCTTCAAAGGAAGGACAAAATGTTTGCGGTTTTTTTTTTTTTTGGTTTTTTTGATTCTTCATTGTCCTTATTTTGAAGTGCTCTATCATTGCTAGTGTCATCTTGTTCTCATTCTATTCTTACTATCGTGCCATCTTATTGAAAAGTGGAAAGATAATTAGTAAGATCCAACACCTTTGATAATAACGTTTCAAGAGACAAAAGCAGAGAAACATACATTGTGGAAAAAATCCCTAAGTGGAAATATATACCATCAGAAGAAATATTGAATCTCTGACAATACAGCATTCTCAAGATGAAAACAAACAGGACAAATATTTAGAGAGTGGGATCCTAGCAAAGGAAGTGGCAATCTGAATTGGAATATTAAAAAATCTGACCACAATTTTGGTTTGAAAGTTACCTAGATGTTGGAGCCCAGGCAAATCACTTGGCTTGACCTATCTGAGCTTCAGTGATCCCATCTGCAATATGAAGATTAGGATATAACTTGTAAGCCTTTCGTAACAGTTGTGTTAATATTGAAAAAATTATCTGAAAAGAATAATGCTGGTTCGGCATAATGCCTACATTTAACTCAGAAGACAACAAAGTCCCATGAGTCCCTTGTACAGCATATTTATGTCTTTTATTAATAAAAACAGGAACACAAGGATCTTTCTTCCAGTAAATTTCTTCTTCATGATGTTTCTATCTTTGAGACAGCTAACTATGGACTGAAACTTCTGAAAATGTGATCCAAAATATGTTCTTCCTCATTGAAATAGTATGTCATATACTTTTCCCAGTAATGCACTAATATAGAAAACTAGTACCATGAGTGGGGTCATTGCTATATCTGATGTCATTCGGAAGTCTTTGGAGCTAGTTTGTGGGAGAAATTCATAAAGATTTGGAGATGTAGCTAGAGAAGCCCTAGAGCATTTAATAAAAGAAAAAAAATGGTGGATAGACCATTCTGGTGGGAGCTCAGAATATAACATTCTTTTGCTCTGTAGAAGCTTTTCAATTTGATAGAGTCCAATTTGTTGATTCATACTATTACATCTTGTATTTTTAGACTACTATTCAGGAAGTTGTTGCCTATGCCTATGGCTTCAAGTGTTTCCCAAAAGTTATCTGCTAGCAGATTGTGACCTTTCAGTTTTATATCTAGGTCTCTGAATCACTTTGATTTGATTTTAGTACAGAAGGATGAATAGAGATCCAGTTTCAATCTTTTGTACGTTAAAGAGGCTAACTTTTCACCAGTGTATGTTTGTGCAACATTTGTGAAGAACCAGATCATTGTAGGTGCATGGGTTTGTGTCTGTCTTCTATGCTATTCTATCAGTCAATATGTTTGTTTCTATGTCAGTATCCGGTGATTTTTGTTATTATGATTTTATAGTATAACTCGAGGTCTGATATTGTAATGCCTCCACCTTTGCTTTTTGTTCAAGATTGTTTTGAATATTCTGAATATTTTCATTTTATATGAATTTCGAATTTTTTTTCTATTACATAAAGAATGTTGTTGGTAATTTAATTGGCACTGCCTTGAATCCATTGACTGCCTTTGGTAAATGGCCATTTTACAATATTAGTTCTTCCAATTCATGAGCAAGTGAAGTCTTTGTATTTTCTAATGTCTTCCTTAATTTCTTTCTTCAGTGTCTTATTTTCATTGTAGATGTCTTTCAATTTAGGTATATTTTGAAGCTATTGTGAATGGAATTGTTTTCCTGAGTTCTAGGTGAATTCATTATTGGTGTACAGGGATACTATTGATTTTTTTTGTGTTGGTTTGTATCCTACCACTTTGTTGAATTTTATGAATCTAAAACTTCTGTGATGGATCTTTTTGGGTCATCTGTGTAAAAAATTATATCATCTGCAAATAGAGATAGTCTAGCTTTCTTAATTCTATTCCTTTAATTTTTTTTCTGGTGCCTGATTGCTTTGGCTACAATATCATTTACTATATTAAACAGGAGTGGTGAGAATGAACATACTGTCTCATTCCTGATTTTAGAAAAAAATATTGTAGCTTTTTCCCATTTGGTATGATGTTGGCTGTGGGATTGTAACATGTGGCTTTTAGCATTTTAAGGAAAGGTCTTTCCACAATTAATTCTTCCAGGTTTTTATCAGGAAGAGATGCTGTATTTTTCTGCATATATTGCTGTTTCTTTGGAGGGGTACTGGGGCTTGAACTCAGGACCTTTTGCTTGCTATGCAAGCACTTTACTGTTTGAGCTAAATCCCCAACCCCTATATTGCTGTTTCTGTATATATTGAGATAATTATTTGATTTTTATCCTTGAGTTTGTCTGTGTGGTATATTACGTATTTTATTCACATATGTTGAACCATCCTTGCATCCCTGGGATGAAACCAACTTGGTCATGACGTGTGGCCTTTTATCTAATGTTTTTATTATATGTTTTCAGTACATATGGTATTTATAATGTATCAATGAATGCTGTTTACAAGAATCTTATTGAGAATTTTTACATCTATGGTCTATAGATTATTTTGTTGCATCATATTCAGTTTCAGTGTCAGGGTAATGCTGGCTTCATAGAAAAAATTTGGGAGCATTTCTTCAATTTCTATTACATGAAAAATATGAGGAGCATTAGTATTAGTTCTTCTCTAATGGTCTGGTAAAATTAAAAAATAAATCCATAAAATCCTGTGATTTTCATAGTGGTAGAGTTTTTATTACTGCAAAAAGCTCATTGATTGTTATTGATATGTTTAGATTCTTTAATAGCTTCTTGTTTCAGTGTTTTAGCTCATAGGCATCTAGGATTGTATCCCTTTCTTCTAGATGTGTGTGATTTATTGGGATATCAGTTTTCAAAAATTTTCTAATAATCTTCTGGATTTCAGTGTTGTCTTAATTTTACCTTTATCATTTCTAATTTTATTAATTTGGATCTTCTTTCTCTTTGGGTACATTTGGCCAAATCTTTACCAAAAAAAATTATCTTTTCAAAGTACCAACTTGGAGATTGATTGATGATATGCATTATTATTTTAGTCTCAATTTCATTAACTGCTATGCTGATCTTTATTATTTCTTTCTTTCTACTGGCTTACATATGGTTTACTCTTGTTTTTTAGGACCTTGAGATGATACATCAGGTAAATTTATTTGACATCACTCTGTTTTTCTAATGTAGTCACACATAGATAGAAATACCTCACTTAGAATTGCTTCCACTTTGTGGTACAAAATCTGGTATATATTTTGCTTTCATTATAATTTGATTCCATGGCTTTTTTTCAAATTTCTTCCCTCATTTCCTCAATGACACACTGGTTGGTCAAGAGTGCATGAATTTCTGAAGTTTATACCTATTATGATTTTATGTATTACCATGTTTGCTATACATAATGATTACATTCTTCATGGTTGTGATGGTTTAGATTTAAAATGTTTCCCAAAATTCTTGTATGTGTGGAAAGTGCTTGGATCTTGAGGGTATTACACTCATCAGTGAACTCATCCCTCGATCAGCTTAGTACCTGAATATGCTGTTAGGAGGTGAAACCTTGTTGAAGGCGGGTCACTGGTGGCATGATCTGGAAGGTTGTATTCTTTTCCCTAGTTCCTCCCTTCTTTCTGATTTCTGGCCTCCATGATGTGAACAGTCTTCCTCTACTATGTCCCTTTGCCATACTATTTCTTCCTTGGAGCGATCTGACCATGAACTTAAACCATAAGCCAAAATAACTTCTCCTCCTTTAAATTGCAGGCATCAGCAATTTTGTCCCAGTACAGGCAAGTGTCTAAGACAGATCTTGGTACCAGAGAAGTGGGCTCATCACTGTGACTATACCTGACCTTGTGGCTTAGAAACCTTTGGAACATGTTTGTGAGAGGAATTGAGAAGATTGGAGAAGCAGGTAAAAGAAGCCCTAGAATGCTTAGTAGTCACTGATGTAACACACTAGTTAGAGTTCAAAAGGTGAGAATGCTGATAGGTATCTGAACTGTAAAAGTCAGGCTCAGGAAGTTTCACTTGTGAACAAGATTCCATTGGCAGATGAACTAGAGGTTATGTGTGTTATAGTCTGGCAGAAAGTTGGTCTACCTTTTGCCTATGTTTTGAGACTTTGCAGGAGACAGTGATTAAGGGAAGTGGGCTACGTAATCTGGCAGGAGAAATTTCAAGAAAGTTCAATGTTCAGGCTGGGTATGAATACTCCTAGTGGCTTTTAGCCAGACATACAGCAAGAAACAGGAGGAAAAACAAAGTCGAATGGTTTTAAAATTTTGAAGTTTCATTAGAAAAGAAGTCCCTGCAATGTTAGGGTCTTGGTTGATGAAAAATTTAGCATTAAAAAGAAGTGAAGTACTTTGCATCAAGAAAATAAGCAAGATGGCTTGAAGGCATCTCGGGAATGTGCAAGACTCCACACTTCAGGGTTTAAAGGCACAAAACCGTAAAGCTTTTATTTAAGAGGGCAACCAATATATCCCTGCTCCTGAAGGGCCACCCAGAGAATCGTTCCCCAGTATTTATCTTACAGTGCTCAGCCATCAAGGTTCTCAAAGGTTACCACAGCCATACTCCAAGGAGGCTTGGCTATTGCTCCCAGTGACAGCAAAATTTGGTGCCATCCATGTGGTGTGGGTTTTTCAGGTATATAGAGAATGCAAGAGTAAGGGGTCAAGGGGGCTTCTACCTAGATTTCAGAAGAAGATGTGGGACGCCAAGCAGTGTGCCCCTGAGAAGAAAGGCCAAGAAGATGTGAGAGTGAAGCCAAAAATGCTGTGGAGAGAAACCCCAAGAAGTTAAAGATGCCAGAAACATGGAATAGCTGCTGAGGACACCTGCAGGCAATGAGTGTCCCTGCAAGGGGCAGGCTAGTAGGGTTGCTACCTGCCATCTCATAGGAGTAGGCCTTCACAAGCCCTTTGAAGCTCAGATCTCACCACAACCTGCTCCAGGTGCAGGGCACTGAGCTACAAGATTTAATGCTTGTCATTCTGGGTTTTGTTCTTATATTAGTCTGATTTTTTTATATCCTCCTATTTATTTCTACTTTGAAAGGGGAATGTTTGTCCTATATCATTGTATATTAGACATGTTTAACTTGGCTTTTTTTTATTTTTCAAGTGAATCACAGCTAAGAGATTGCCTTGAATCTCAGAGATTTAGGGTTTGGTCTTTTCAGTAATCCTGGGCTTGGTATCAGGTTTGGGGACTCTTGGAGATCAACTAAATGTATTTTTCATAGTGAGATGTACATTAGTCTTTTGGGTCAGAAGCAGAAGGTTATCACTTTGATCTAAAATGTCCCCCAATATTTTCATGTGCGTGGAAGATGGTTGCATGATGGGAGTACTATACTCATCAATGGGATCATACTTTGATGAGTTCATTAGCTGAAAATGCTGTTAGGTATTAGGGCCCAGTTGGAAGTGGACCACTGGGGCAGGAACTGGAAGGTAGTATTCTTGTCCCTGACTCCTCCATTTATTCTTTCTTCCTGTCCACCATGATGTGACCAGTTTCTTCCACTATGCCCCTCTGCCATGCTATTTCTGCTTGTATCTAGCAGACCATGAACTGAAATTGAACCAAAATGAAGCTCTTCTACGTGAATCTGTTATGTCTTGTATTTTGTTCCAGTGACTGAAAGTGGCTAAAATAATACTTCTATTGTGACGTATTTTATTTGCTCTTTGAGTTTTGGGGGATAACCTTGCAGGATATAGTAATCAAGATTGCCAATTTTCTTTCAGGGCTTGAGATAAATGCTTCCAAGCCCTTCTGGCCTTTTCTTCTGTATTTTTGGCATTTTGTTGACCACAATACAATACAGAGAAGTTCTTTTGTGGTCATGTCTATTTGGGATTCTAAAGACCTTTACATGTGTCTCCATCTGTCACCCCAGATTTGGGGAATTCTATGGAATAATTGCAGTGAATGGATTTTTTTACACCATTAGCATGTATTTCTTCACCATTTGCTAAGCCAAAGAGTCTTAATGTTTTTGTTTTACATTTATCCAAGAGCTTTTGAATAATATGTTCACTTATGTATTTTTCTTTATTATTATCTGAACGTTCTGGTATGTCAACCTTGTCTTGAATTTCTCATAGTCTTTGTTCTGATTCATCTTGTCTACTGCCAAGGCTTTCAATTGAGTGTTTATTTGACTAATTGAGATTTTTACTTCCAAGGTTTCTTCCTGGTTCTTTCTTAGGCCTTTTATCTTTTCATCAAAGTGACCTTTTGTATTATATACTGTCTTCCATAATTCACTCAGCTACTTATTTACCTCTTCCTTGATCTCATTGCCCATTTACCTACCAAGTTTTAAAAATTCTTTATCTGCAATTTCATTAAATTCAGTATTTGTGGATAGTTACAAATTTTGAAGATGCCGTGTTACTGTGTTTTGTCATTATACTCATGTTTTTGTGTTGAGGTTTTCCAATCAGTGAGGATGAAGATCTGTAAGCCTTTTCATGTGTGAGTCTTTTTAGAGAGTGAATTTCTCTTTGGCATGCACCCTAGATTATGGCTGTGTCTCCATTTGAAAGTTTTCTCTCAGTCTATTTTTAGTGCTAGTTTCAGTTCCTAGCACTGTTTTGAGTGGGGAGAGTAGATATGAATAACGGCAATAACTGTGAAGAAAACCATAAGTTATTATATAATTAAGAACATGCTTTAAAAGATTTCTATTTCACTAACCTACCAAAAGACAGAGAGAGTAATAATGTATAATGGGCCAGAAAAATTAAACTTAATGATATTCACATTAGTACTACATATACATGAGATTTAAAGTAGAAAGAATAGCAGAAAGGCGGAAGAAAGTTCTGTGTCCTGCACCTAGAGCAGGTTGTGGTGAGATCTGAGCTTCAAAGGGCTTGTGAAGGCCTACTCCTATGAGATGGCAGGTAGCAACCCTACTAGCCTGCCCCTTGCAGGGACACTCATTGCCTGCAGAAAGGGGAAGAAATCAGGCAAAGGAGGGGAATATAAATTGGGAATGAGAGACAAGATAATGAGATTGAATACAAATGTAAAACTTGCAGTACAACAGAGATATTTCTAAGAAGTTAACATTGATATGGGAATATATGACAGTGCAACATTTAACATTACTAAATCAAAAAATGGAAAACAAATACACATAACACACACACATGTGCATCCTCACACAACACATATAAAAAAGAGGAAACCTGATCCAAACAAAAGCACAAACGAGCAAGAAGAAGGAGGAGGCAGAGAGAGGAGGGGGGGAAGAGGAGGAAGAAGACGAGGAGGAGAGGGGAGGAGGACACAAGAAGAGGGAGAAGGAGAAGGAGGAGGAGAAGAAGAGGAAGAAGAAGAGGAAGAGGAAGCGGAAGAAGAAGAGGAAGAAGAAGAGGAAGAAGAAGAGGAAGAAGAAGAGGAAGAAGAAGAAGGCAATTATCTTGTGCTGTCGGTTACAGTGAATATTCCAGAGCAACTTGAAAGTGTTGTCGCCCTTAGTTCACCATATATAGGAGCCTGTGTTGCTCTTGGGATGGTAGTGGGGCACTCATGGTGGTGCCTCTGGTGAGTTTCAGGCTCAGGTACCTGGGCCTTGTTCCTGCCATAGCCTCTATATCTGGCTTTGCCCTATTTCTCTACCTCTGGCACTCAGTCCTGGCTCCTAGCAGTGCCACAATTCAATCACTTTCTTCTTGTTTTGTTTTGTTTTGTTTTGTTTTACTTCCATGACATTTGTGTTCTGGCAGACAACAAACACAGCATATGCTGCTTCTACACTTATCTTCTCTTGTGTCACTCACAACTCATAGCTGATACCTAATCTTCTGTCTCTGGCACATGGTTCCAGTGGCATCAAAGGCCAAGAAAGAGACAATCTTAGCTAGAGCCAATCAAGCAGCTTCTCTTTGTCCACAGTGTTCATGGTTCTCAGTCATCACAGGTCTCTGAGTTTCTGTGTGATTTGTAATTTCCATGGAGATTGGGACTGGAGAGCAATCCTATCGACTTCTCTTGGCCTGCAGCACTCACCACTCCTAGCTTCACCACAGCCCTCTGAGTGTCTCTGTAGTTCATGGTTTCCAAGGCATCCAGGATTAGGAAGGCCTTTCTCAATAAATACCTCAACTTTGAGCCCTGATTCCTGGTGGGAGAAGCCTGTAGCCCAGCCAACACTGAGAGTAGTTGCAGCTAGGCTGGATACTGAGTAATAGCTATTCTCAGCAGCTTCCTCTCCAGCAGGATTTTGTAAATTTCACAAAGGACATACTCTCCAAATTTTGTCATGGTCAGTCTTGATTGTTAACTTGATTGGCTTGAGAGATGTCTGGGAAATTTGTAAAGCCTATTCTGGCTATATCTATGGATCATGGGGGAGTGATATTGGGGACTATATACTGTCCCTGGCGCATTCTTCTCTATAGTCCCTTTCTTTTGCCTGGTTGCCATGAGTTGAGCAATTTTCTTTACCATCCCCTTCTGCAATGATGTTTCTTCCCTGAAGCCAGCTAACCATCAACCAAAATGTCTGAAACTAAGACCCAAAATAATGTTCTCCTTTAAATTTTATGTCAGGAACAACAAAAATAAACCTGACTAATACAAAGTGTTAATCATTACTTAATAAATACTGTTTATTGGAAACACAAATTTAATTTCAAAAAGGAAGGAAATACTAATTCCAACAGGTTCTTAGATCTAAGAAGGTAGGAAAAGAATCAAACGAGTTAGTCTCAAATGCATCTCCTGGCCCTGAAACTCCACAGTATTGTGTTTGTATCTCATCTAGTACCTGAGAAGTCAAAGAAATTGGCCTTCCAAAATGCAAGAAGATGGTTTGCAATTGATTTATGTAGAAAAAGAAGAGAACTTTAGAGTCAGAAGAATCAGAGTTCATATTTTATTTTTGTTATTTCTCCATGATATTAGCGAGGGCACGTCACTTCTTAAGCCTCAATTACCTCTTTGTGAAACATGTTTGATAATGCCTAACTTAGAGGATTGGTGTGAAACTAAATGAGGTAATGTAGATGAATCATTTGTATATAGTAAACATTCAGACTCTTGAAAACTATTAGAACTATCCCATCTTCTCTCTTTTTTTCCTTTTTAATCCAAAGAAAATATCATACTGACTCCCCTCACCCACATCTTGCTTAGAGATCAGCAGAGTTTCTATATAGAGAGTTTTCCTCTATTTCCCTGTCTACCTCTCTTCATGTGGTATCCACAGTATAATCCTTCGATTTGGCCAGAGGCACATAGAGGAGAAGAAGCTTGGGAACCATTCAATAGGCAAAAATTTCAGCCTGAATTCTAAAAACTTCTTTTATTTTTTATACATCATGTACGCATTAGTGGCAGAATATGGGGAACAAGGAGAAAGGTGCTTTTGGTAGAACGAGGAGTCCTAGATGAATCCATTTCCATCTCTGTGAAATAGAAGGTTATACAGATAGTAGAAGTGAGCAGGAAGACACTGAAAAAAAAAGATAATCATCAATGTTCTTCAAGTAGGAAGTATTTTAAAGTCAAAAGAACTTGAACTCAAATCCTACCTTTGTCACGTCTCTGTAATGATAGTAAGCATTACAGATGGAATGCAGTACCACAGACAGACAGCTGTGCTTCAGATGGAAATCAACAGTTACCCAAGCCAATTGCTTGCCCGTGGATTCCATGCCATGGTCACAGCCACCTGCCAACTCTGAGCCTACTCTGCATTTGGTGTTCCATCAGCATGTGCCAGCAGAGGCACCGACCAACTGACCAACCTGATTGTTGATCCAGCACACCAGGAGAGAAGGCAGGCCCTGGCGAATCATCAGTTCTGAGGAGAAATAATGGAGTAGGCTAGCATCACTCTCCCCAAGAAAAGGCTGCAGCCATTGCAAATTACAAAAACAATGTGGAGTTTTGCTCCTAAAGTGACCCCTTAACAGCAGGCTAGAGTTGGAGAAGAAATCCAGTGCAGCTCACCCCATATTGGTGAGAGTTTAATAAAGAGCCATTCAGGAAAGGAATTAATAGTTTAAGACCATGCCCCAGAAGAACCACAGAAAAACTTCATTTCAGGATTTCCACTGTTACCCAACAGCACAGTGACTGAGAGGCAGCCACAAGAGACAGCCATGGAGAGGATGTGGGCTAAAAATAGGGCTCCTGAAAAATTCAGACTCACAATGGAAAGTATATGAGGCCCTTGGTTGGAAGCCAGGCCCGGGAAGGGTGACTTTCAAAAGTGGCTGGATCTCATGCTGGCATTCAGTCTGCCTGAACTCCCATTCTGCTGCCTACATCTAGCAGAGCTCAATGTTCTGATTGTTTTCTCCATTCCATCAATATAAGCAAGGATGTAACTCATCTTGCCACAGTCTGGAGCATATGGACAGTGGGGCCTCTGGAGCAGAGGAGCCACTTCATAAACCTAAAGTTCATAAGCTAAGTGAAGAAAACTGTGACTTGCGAATTCCAAGATTTCAAAACTCACATATTCTAAAATAGAGAATTTGTTTTTTTTTCTTTTTTTCTTTGGCTTTCATTGGTTGCATGGGGTTTGGGAATTTTTTGTTTTGTTTTGTCCTCTTGTTCTTTTTTTACCTTTTAATTTTTCCATCTTAGATTTCTTTTTTCCTTTATTTTGCTCTCTGTTTTTCTTTTTTTCCTGTTCTTTTTAGTTCTGTTTTGTTAATTTATCTAATTCTATTATATTCCTTCTACTTCTTAATAGTATACTTGATCTCACTTTCCTCTCTTTTTCATCTTCCACTGATTTATTTTTCAAAGTTTAATTTTTCATTCTCCTTTTTCCCACCACTTTTATCTTTGCTAGTACGATGCTTAAGCAAGCTTTATTAATCTTTAGACTGCTAGTAAACTCAACAGTAATAATCTTGAATACTTTTCTGTTGTTAGTGGACGTATAGGTGCTGCATTTAGTAGATACCATATGTCAATCTTTGGTTTGTTTTAGTGCTCATATTAAAATTATAGATCTCCTTTCTATGGATACAGGTGGTACATTTTTGATCTATAGTGTCCATCAATATCCCTTTTGTATTTCATGCTATATTGTTGCTGATTTAATTGTTATTACCAAGGTGGGATAGTTGTTGAGAACAATTTGTTTTTTCTGCATTCCAATATCTGGATTGCTTTAGTGTCATTAACAATATTTTGGCCCATTAAACTGGGTGTTGGATCAACTGCATTGCATCCTCCACTCCCAAATTAATGGGTGTGGTTGGATCATGGGATGAAAGTAAAGACCTATAGCTGGCCAGGCCAAGAGTGCATCACTGAAAAACAGACACTAAGTAAAGTGATCTCAATGCTAACAATGAAATATTTCCACATCAACTCATAAACCTCAGTCTCTCAACCAAAAAACAGAAACCTGAGAAGACAAAAAATTCCTCAAAAAAATAAAAATAAAAATAAAAAAATTCCTCCAAAAACTCACAACTCTCTCAAATCTGATCCATGGAGCATGAAGGGGTAGGAAATCAAAAGCTGCACAGCTTGGTTATTGACATGATAAAAGAGGAGATAAGAAAATAATCAAAAATGTGCTCAGTGAGCTCAAAGAAGAAATCATTAAACAAATAATTAATTTAATATTCAAAATGATCAACATGTTTACAGAAGACACTAATGAAAAGCTACGAGAGCTAAACAAAATAATACAAAATATGAATGATCAGTTTAGCAAAGAATTAGAGTCCATGAAATTGTAACAAAAAGAAATTCAGGAGGTTAAAAACTCAATTTAGGAGTCGGGGATTTAGCTCAGTGGTAGAGTACTTGCCTAGCAAGTGCAAGGCCCTGAGTTCAATCCCTGGCACCACCCCCAAAAATGGGCAGCAGACATAACCAATGTGAAGACGTAGTGTCAGAACTAGAATATAGAGCTGATGTCAATGATCAACTATTCAGAGACACATTAAATAAAAAGAATAAATAAAAAATGAATGCAACAGCTGATAGATGATGAAAAGAAGCCTAATCTATGATTAATTGCAATTAATGAAAAAAATCAAAAGACCACACAAATAGCATAAAAACTTGTTTACAGAAATAACATCAGAAAACTTTCCAAATATGCACAAAGAATTTAAAATACATGTACATGAAGCATGTAGAATCCCAAATAGCCATGATCAGAAAATAATTATTCCACAACACATAGTCAAAATCCAAGAAGTCCAACAAAAGCACACGATTTTAAATGTTGTTAGGAAAAAAAAAGTCTTTTACAAAGGTAAACCCATTGGAATTGCAGCAGAGTTCTCAACACAAACTTTAAAGGCCAGAAAAATGGAGTGAAGAGTTTCAAGTCCTAAAAGAAAACATCTTTCAATACATGCTAATATATCTTGTAAAACTGATGGAGAGAACTGCCAGGAAGATGACAGGGCAGTAAGGAAAAAAAATCAGCCTCTCCAAGAATCAGAATCCAGACACTGGAAAATAACAATGTGGGGAAGAAAATAAGGGTGGAGATGGACCCCTGGGTTTCAGGAAGGTTCTGATGGAAAAATTGGAGCCTACAGAAAAATTGAAGAGACAGACCATAAAACAGAAAAAGTGAAGGGGCAATCTGCACTTTTTCATTGGCTACTGGCTCATGGCACATGACAAAGGAAGATTGAATCTACAGAGACATGGTGAAAGAGGGCAATACCAGAGGACTTCAGAGAGAAATGCACAGATGGGATGGAGCAGTAGAGGCTGTATGCTACAATATCTGGTAAGTGACTCCAGTCCAAGCATCTGCCATATCCCCTGGAGAGAGTGATTGCTCAGATGTCATTCTAGGGAGGGGAAAACTGAACCTGGGACTCAGAGCAGCAACAGGGCAGCTTCATCTTGAGTCTCCCAGTGTCATATGCCCACAATGGCTGGGCAAGGGACAACCATGGGCGACAGCCACGATCAGGCTGGCAAGAGACACCCAAAATGTTATAAGCTAAATGACTCAGGTGTCACACCTATGACCAGAGGCCAGGTTCAGCCTGAATTTCTGTGGATTTGAAAGTCCAAGAATTTGCACTCCACCCTAATTTTACTGCCAGCTTGCTGGTGCTTATCCAGCACAGATCTTGTCTCTGACTACCTTTTCTGTCTACCAGCCTCTGACTACCTTTTTTGTCTACCAGCAAGAGGAGGGTCACATTTTTAAATGGACAGTGCCACAAAACTGTAGACCCCAGAAAATGACCATAAGCTTGAAATTTTTTCTTTTGTTTTTTCTTCTTCTTCTTTGTTTTTCTTTGTTTTGTTGTATTTTTTTTTTCCAGGAAATCTTCTATTTCTTGTCAGGTTTTATCCTACCTTTACCTAAATCTATAGACAGCTTTCTACTTCCTACTAAGATCCTTTGTACCACTTCTCTCTCCTCCTCACATCATTGAGTTTAATGTGTCAAAGAATTCCTTTCATGCCCCCCTATTTTCAAACCCTAAGTCTTTAACAGTATAACCATAATGCTTTGGTAATCTTTTTATAGTTAACCCTGTAAAATTACTCTTGAATTATTATCCACCATTATCAGAGTTAAAGCTCTTGCACTTAGTACATATTTGCTGTAAGTTAATAGAAGGCTTGCCTTAATCTTTTCATCATAATTGTCAGTTTCTTCTCTAGGATTAAGAGTGGTACATAACTGGTACTTATGTTATGTTAATATCTAATTTGTCTTCCCCAGTAATACTGTAGCTGTCTCACTTGACATTAACAGGGTCGCATAATTCTCACTATTTCCATGTAAGCCAACACTCAGATTGCCTTTGTGACATTAACAATACTAGAGTACATTACCAGAGAACTTGGTTGCTGGGCTACCTACACAGCATTCTCCTTTCCCAAATAACCACAGCTAAATGTGGAGACTGTGGTAAAAGATTATAGTTAGCCAAACCCAAAGTACCCCAGTGAAAAGCAACTAAAAGATCTATATATTAACCACAAAATCTTTAGACCAAAGAATCCACAAACCAGAGCACAAAAACAACACAAGCATGGAAAGAAAAGGTTACTAAATGCCTGATAAAACCCCCAACATCCCCAAAGCCAATCTAGGGGCACCAAGGTAAAGAATAATCTAAGCCACACACCTGAATTACTCAAAACCATAGCACAGGAAGTTAGAAAACAGCTGAAGGAGTTACTCAGTAGTATTAGAGAAGATATAACTAAACAGATAATGGAAGTAATGTTGAAAAATATGCAGAAGCTCTCAGAAGACACTAATAGTAAGATGAGCTAAATTAAATTATACAGCAGTTCACCAGCACCTCCATTGCAACTCACAACCAGCTGGGGAGCCTCAGGGCTGTAAGGGTCCCCTCCCCCAGACTGGAGCTGGCCCACTTGGGTCACCAGCAACTCCATCGTGGCTCAGCAACTGGCTGGGGAGACTTGGGCCTATCAGGGGCCCCTCACCCAGACCCAAGTGGGCCCACCCAACACACCATCAACTCCATCATGGATTGGTGGTCTGTTGGGGAGCCTCAGGTCTGTGAGCTCACCCTCCCCTGGACCAGAGTGGGCCTGCTCAGCGCACCAGCAACTCCATCACAGCTCAGTGGTCTTCTGGGGAGCCTCAGGCCATAAGTGCCCCCTCACACAGACCCGAGTAGACATGCCCAGCCTACTGGGCCCTCCACCATGGCTTGGCAGGCTGCTGGGGAGCCTCGGGCCTGTGAGTGCACCCTCCTCAGATGAGAGTAGGACCACCCAGCCCACTGGCAACTGCATCACGGCTTGACAGCCTGCTGAGGAGCCTTAAAACTTCACCAATACCAAGTAGAGCCAATCATAACCATGTCACTGAGGAAAGCTCTAGAGATATTAGGGACACAAGGGCTAAGACCCACATATATTTAGAAGACACTGTAAAGACAGACAGCTCCTTGAAAAGTACTGATACTTGTCTTAATGTAACCTCCCACAAACAAAATATAAAATCAAAAGAGAGAACAAACTAAAGGGGGAAACATGTATGTGTACAAAGAAAATGACAAGACACAGAAGCAAAACACAACCCCAGACCCCCAGCCCACCCAGAACAAATCCAGAGGACAAAGACATAGAGGAAATCAGAAAACACCCAAACAACCTCTCAGAAATGATAGCAGTAGAAGTTAAAAAACAGATATGCGAGGCTATAGAGAACATCAGACTAGAAATAACTGCACAAGTTAAAAAAGAGATGACAACCAAAATGAAAGATCTGCTTAGTGAATTCAGAGTAGCCACAGATAAAAAAAGAGTAGAGCTTAGAAAAACGATGGAAAACTTGAACATCCAACTTAGTAAAGAAGTGGAACCCATGAAACAAATTCAGATACTCAAGAAATCAAAAACTCCCTTGAAAGTATGCACAGTAGATTAAATGAAAGTGAAGATAGAATCTCAGACCTGGAAGACAGGTTGGCAATCAGTGACAATGAAAAAAAAGACCTTTTAAAAATAGCTAGAGACTATGAAAAATCACTCTAGCAGCTGCAACATGATGCATAGAAGAACAATATAAGAGTGACTAGAGTGCATAAAAAAGCAGGGGACAGTGCAAAAGAATTAAAAAGATTATTTACAGAAGTAATGACAAAAAACTTCCCAAGCATGAAAAGAGAAGTAAACATACAGATAAGTGAGGCATATAGAAACTCAATTGCGCATGGCCAAAATAAATTTACACCAAGATATATAATAATAAAGATTCCAGAAGTTCAACAAAAGAACAGAGTACTGAAAATTGTGAGAGAAAAGAAAATCACCTACAAAGGAAAACCCATCAGGATCACAGCAGACTTCTCAACACAAACCCTTAAATCAAGGAAAGCATGGAGAAAAATATTCCAAGCCTTAAAAGAAAACAATCTCCAACCGAGATTAATGTACCCCACTAAACTACCTTTTAAATTCAATGATGAAATAATTCCACGACGAAGAAAATCTGAAGAAATTCACGACCTCCAAACCACCTCTACAAAATATTTTGAAGGATATCATAGAAAAGGAAAAAGGAAACTATAATTACAAGGACACTAATAAAAAGAACCCACCAGGTAATGCAGGCAGTTAAACTCAGGTGAAATACAGAACCAACAACAGAAAAATCAATGACAAAGATAAGTCAGGCAGCTAGAAGCTCCCACACACCTGCAAGGACCTGCCTGGTTCCCGTGAGACATCTGGGACGCGCGAGCACCCGACTAAACAGCAAAATACGGCCCACTGAGGTGAGAAAGGTGCGTGCGCTGGTCTCTGGACCCGCCCACACGCCGATCGCGCCGTGGGCAGCGCGCAACTCGCCCGCGCGCCGGCAGGGTCTGGACCCATCAACATTCAGGCATGCAGTCGGGGACTGAGCATGGGTAACACTGTCTTCTGCTTTTCCCCCCAGACTTGATTTTTGCTGTTCCTTTTTTTTTTTTGGTTGTTTGTATGTTTGTTTTTTCCCTCTCTTTCTTCTCCCATGGTCCCTCTTTTAGCTTTCTGCTTTATTATTCTCCTTTCTCTTCTTCTCTCTGAAGTCACTAGTACCAATTG